>BQNB010108920.1:0-20324 GCA_026074375.1 Tanacetum coccineum | reverse complement strand
ATAACGATACTTTTGAAATAGTTTGCGATACATACTTTGCATAACGGGATAAAAGTTCTACATTTTTCTGAGGTGTCACAACTGCAACATCGGGAGCGAACCGACCAGATGCAGCAAACTTTTATTAGTCTCGGATATATTATCTTTACTATGGGCCTTCTTCTAAAGACTGCCACATCGGCAGCAAATCGACTAGAGACAGTAAACTTTTATCAGCCCACAGTTCTTATTATTATTATTATTATTATTACCTCCACCCTTTAAACGACTGTCACATCGGTATGCGAGCCGACCATGATCCAGAAGTCTTATTTCGGCTTCGGTTTATTACATTATTCTTATTATTATTATTAGCCAAATTTCAAGTCCTGTGGTATTTTAACTACCGTGACATCGGGCGTCCTAACCGACAAGACCCAGTAGCCTATTTCCCCACAACACTGACAAAACCTCGATGTGTACCTTACTTTCACTAGAAGGAATCTCTACGAAGGGATTTAAACTAAGAATCGGAAAAACCAAAGTAACTTTATTTATTTAACAATAATATAACGTTTATTAAGCTGATGGGAGAAAAAAGCCACAATTAACCTCTATGAGCTCTAAAGAGATCCAACTACTCCACGCTTAGCATCTAACTTATATAAAACTCTATCATTTTTCGTTCTTCGCAAATTTAAAACCTTTAATAAAAGGATCCGCGAATACTTAGTCTAATAAAATCAAACTTTGCATATTTAAAGTCTATTATGAAAACTTGAAAACTCTTGGCTTTTTCAAGCTTGAATTCCGCTTAGTAAAGCTGTCTTGTATAAAAGACACACACGCTTAAATTTATTTAGTTCAGGGCAAGCTAGAGCGCAACATGCACGAGTCAAGTCAAAATTGTATTCTCACAAAGACAAAAAATCGTGTCAAAACACTTAATTTTATTTTTGAAATTTTTTTAATTTTGGCAAAAAATTACCTATTTTTGGTGGTAAAACGAGGTTACGTGAAGACGAGGCAAGTGAAAGTAAGATCAAATCGAAAGATCCCCCCATACTAGAACTAAACATTGTCCTCAATGTTTAAAGGGTATCTACGTAAATCTAAAGCCGTTTATTAATTATGCTAATAGATAAACGTGAATTAATAAGATCTAGGATATCCGATTCCCATATAAAAGCATGCTAAGGATTGAAGATCGGGTGAACGATTGACAAAACCACGAGCACGAGAGACTTCATAATCCAGGAAATCTTGGACATAAGACACAACCCTCGAAACAAACACGCGAAAGGAAGAGCGAGCCTCCTCACATCAAACTATTTTAAAAAATATTATACAAATATACTACAACTAGGGGTTGCCACTCACGAAGCGCTTGTTTTTGTGCGAGTCTCTAGCTTGAATCACCCCATATCATCGTGATATTAGGGGAGAAACATGTGGAAGAGTAAATCTCCATCGGACTTTCATTCAAGATGCACGTGAAAGTTCCACTCCGATGAAGTGCCACCAATTCTGGAGAATAAAAATGAAAAGCAGAGATGCCGGGGTCAAAAATAGTATCCTCACTCCAGGATGAGAGAAGAAAAGGAGATTCCACCAGATAGGTTGAAGATAAGAAGAAAAAATCGGATAACGATATGTGAAGGGAAAGAAGAATGGCGGTCCTCAAAGGGAAATTTCATATATGTTTTGAGAAAAAATTATCTCCCAAATCCGGGATGAAAACTTGACAATATTCACAAATCATCTTTATAGGTTCATCTTCTAAGCTTCCTTGGGTCACTATCTAAAAACACCTCGGATGGAATTAGAGAATAGTGTCCCTTAATAAAGTCAGAACCTCCTCAAATAGATTAATGTCACCTCCGAATCGTGATAACCGTTCTTAATATCCGTAGAAATATCCATATCTAGAAAAGCATCGATCTCATCAATTTAGCCTCTAGGGTCGAAACACTCTTCCTCATTAGCATCGGAAAGAGGTGTGAATAGCAAATCCGACTCATCAAGTTAAGAACAATAGGATTCCTACGCTCTCGATGTCCTCAACACCATCATAAAGAAAGAGGATTTACGTCACTAGAGATGTACTCGTCATCAAATTCAAAAAGAAGGTTCGAATAAATTTTAAAATTTTCCTCCAAAACATCTTCCTCAAGAAGTGACTCGTCATCACTAGAGGTAAAATCATCATTATCATTGAAGAGAGGATTAGAGAAAG
Source organism: Tanacetum coccineum (assembly GCA_026074375.1). Classification (NCBI taxonomy): domain Eukaryota; kingdom Viridiplantae; phylum Streptophyta; class Magnoliopsida; order Asterales; family Asteraceae; genus Tanacetum; species Tanacetum coccineum. The sequence continues at coordinate 18,109 of BQNB010108920.1, read as the reverse complement.
TCACGGAATTATCACAAAAAGGCAAATCACATCACTGTTACTATCGGACGTATCCTCAGACTCACTTAGGATTGGAACAAGATCCTCAACACTAGACTTCATGAATTCGTCCGATTCCTTTTCAGAAATAGTGCTAAGATTCTCATCCCCCATGATGAGTCCATAGTCGGTAAGACGGGCGTGATTGCAATAGATAGGGATATTTGAGAAATAATTTCATTCAAAGGAATAGTACTTTGCTTGTAATCATCGTCATCATAAAAAGAATTGAAACGTCGCGAAGGCTTGGTAGTATAAGTAATAAGATTAGCCGCTTGCTCTTGTTGACGTAACATTTCACCCAAGTATTGCAAAAGTTCATTTCTTGACTCAATCATTTCATCCCATTTATTATACACATCATTCATCCTCTGCTGATTAAGGTCTTCTTAAGGCTGATGATCGATGGAATACTGCGGGTGTTGGTCAAAACCATAAGAATTATAATCATAGCAAGGGTTAAGCTCAGAGTAGTTTTGATTCATCGGTTGACACGGAAAACTTTCATGAGGACCCCCATAGTTTTCAACAGCACAACATTGTTGTGGAAAACTCGTGAATTTTATAATGGATAATAATTATCACTAAAGTTTTGATTGTAGCACGGTTCCTGCTCATAGATAAGCGACACCCGTGGTGGACAATAATAACCATAATGAGCGTTCGTTCCCACATAATTCACACGAGTATGATTCGTACTGGGGTTGTAAAGGGTGGTGAAAACTTTGGGAGATCATATGAAGAGTTTGGGATTAGGAGCATCAATGATGAATTTTCATCTCTTGAAAGACAAACCCAGCAAAATCTTCTCTAAGAACCATATCCACACCACTACAAGTACGAAGAACCGTTGACAACGTACACCATCTTCTAATGGGTCTCCACATCCAAAACAATGAAATTGGTTGAACGAAGATGTTTGGGGTTATGAAGGTGGGTAGGAAAAACTGGGTGTTTCATCATTTGAAATGGAATCGGGGTTACAGACAAACTCGTCTCTGAAACTCACATTGGTACAACGCCGACAATTTCCACCGTTAAACGGACCTCCACACCACGAGCACCTTGAAAACCAAGACATGTTGAAGAATTATCGGGATAAGAAGTAAAGGAATAAGAATTAAACGAATAATAGGATAGGAGAAGTAGATTTATAGAGTTTTTCAACTAAAACATAAGGAAAAAGAAATAAAAAAAAGCGGTAAGAAAGAAAAATATTTTTACTAACCGAAAGTCAAAGATGTACGGTAGCTCTCTAGAAAACGCACAAAGAAGCGGAGGAGCGGGTAAGCGCGAAGCGTTTTAAAAATCGTCTCCTTTTGGATCGAAGTTCTAGGTCGACCATCCATATACCACTCTTATAATTTTGTTGAACTTAAGAAGAGCCGACAAACGACAATTAACAAACCAATCGGTTATTTTTAATATTAAAATAAAAGAAAATAAGAATAGAAGTGTAAAATATTTTTGTATTTTTATATAAAATAAAAAAAAACTTTCACGGGGAAAGGATCTTCAAGGCTCGAACACGAACAATCTCGTAAAAATCGCTACACCTCTCACCGGCAGCGGCGCCATTTTGATATTCTACAAAATCCCTCATATAATATATATAAAATACATATACATAAGCAAAGTATCATACAAATTATTCTTAGGAAAAAATAATAAGTAATCAACATGGGTATCGTTCTCCTCGATGAGAGGTGAATAGAAATCTACGTTCATGTTAAAAATCGAGCTTGATTGTCATTTAAGTTTTGGTTTCTAAATCTAATAACGCAAAGGGAAAGCATAAAAATGCACGCTAAACTAGAAAATTAAAGCAATTTAAAAATCTAAAGACAAAACTATCAAAATAAACTCTAAAAACTTAAAATTGCAAATTTCTAAACTAAAATGATAAAATTAATTTTTAGAAATAGAAAATATAATTTTTTGTATTTTTATTATTTTTAAACTAATTTTAAAACTTTTTAAAATAAACACTCAATTAAAAGTATTAAATGAAAACTGAAAATTATGAAAAAAATCAAAAAAGTTCTTGAACTAATAATACAGGTTTAGGAAGAAAAATGGGATTCACAACTTATTCCAATAAGTTGTGAAAAATAGATAAGCCAAATAAGCTCAAAACTAATTCTAGTATAGGAAATAAATGAAACAAACGAAGAATGAAAAAGACCCAAGGGAGCGTTGGTTAAGGTGTTGGTGTGTTAAGGGGGAGGTCACAGGTTCGAGTCCTGTGACTGTCCCTTTTATAAAACATTTTTTTATTTCTTTTTGAAAAAGCTATAAAATAAGCAAAAGTTAGTAACTTTAATAAATGAACTTTTTGATAATACTTAAAAATAAGCTAGAAAAAAGCTATTCTAAAACTGTCAGTTTAGCTTAAAACTGATAAGCTTTAATTTAAAACTGTTTTGGCTATTTAAACTAAATAAGCTAAAAACAGATGAAAGCCTAGACTTAATAAGCACTACTTTCTAAAAATATGCAACTAAAATAAGCTAAAAGACTCAAAAGATATTAAGACAGATTACTAAGAAAAATTCTTAAGGGACTTTTGACAGATTTTAAGCTGAGTTTTAAGGACATATAAGCACTTAAAATAAGCTAAAAATCATAAACAGATAAAGCCTTATAAGCTAATAACACAAATAAGCAAGAATTAAGCAACTTGGAAAAGAAATAAGCTAGAAAAAGGCAAATGAGAATGACAGATACTCAACTTTTGTTTTTGGCTTTTTAGATTAATGACAAATTTCAGCTTAATTTTAAGACTCAATAAGCAAGATTTAAAGGCTAAAAGCTAAAAACAGATAATGAACATGACTCAAACTACACTAATAAGCTGGAATTAGGAAAATTGATTTAGACATTAAGCTAGAAAAGACAGGATCCAAATGACAGTTTACTCTATTTTTTGATTTTTTTGGATTTTTAAAATCAAAGCTAAAATTTAAGACTTAAAACTACTTTTAGACACACAAAATCCACAAAACAGATTATCCTAATACTTCAATAGCTAAATAAAACTGAATTTGACCTAAAATAAGCTAAGACATGATCATAAATGATCTATAAGACTCTAAGTGCAAGCTTAAAAACTTCAAATTGCTTAACTGTTTTTGAACTAAAGAACTCAAAGGGCTTTACCAAGCAAAATTACTTTAAAAACAGATGACAATGATGCTCATAGACCTCACATTTATCACAAAAACCATACCTTAAGAATAAATTCACAAATAAGCAGTTTGGTACATTGAACTAACATATTTGAACATATGCTAGCACAGACTCCTAAATCTTAATCAATCTTATTCTAGCTTGAGAAAACTAATCCTAAGACTCAATTAAAGCTTATTAAAACTAACTTAATTCCTAAGATTAACCTTAGCAGTCTTAACTTATGTTAAGACTGTTTATGCCAAACTCCCCTTTAAAACTCATAATTCAATATTTAAGCTAAAACAGATCTTGCAAGGCTATAATTTGCTAAAACAGATATTAAACTAAACATATAAGATATTATTAAGAAAATATTTTGGAAAAATAAGCACTTTTTAATAAGCTAAACTAATAAGCTAAATTAACTTAAATAGGGACAGTTTCTAAGAAAACTCAAACTAAACTATTATAAGCTATAAACTAAACACATTAAGCTAAATTAAGATAAAATAAGCACACTTAAGCAGAGAATAAGCACAAATAAGTAGAGCAATTAGCTGAATGAGAAAATAAGCTAGATGAGAAAAAGTAAATGTACCTTTGTCCTTTGCTCTAAACAAGGACTAAAGTGCTCTCAAGAGCTTGTTTACAAGCTCCAGCTTATTAAAGATAAGCTGGTAAAACCCATAAGCCCATTCATGTCTGGCTTATCATCCAAAATAGCTTATTATGCAGAATTTGAGGTATTGAGAGTGAAATGGCTTATTCAGCTAAGCTTTTAGGAGGCTTTGCTGAATAAGCAATAGCTTAGAAGGTAATGAGCTTATTTGAGCTTATTTAAGTAAATTTGAACCACACTTAAACCAATTACTTAATAGTAAAAACAAAATTAAAAACACAATTGTAAATGAAACTGACTTTTATTAACACTAAAAATAGATTACAAGCTTTGTTTAAAAGAAATTACATTAAGAAAACGACAATAAGCTAAAAGCTACACTACTCTACACTACTCCTACACTAGATGATCTTCACTATGTGATCTCCTCTTCTATTTATAGCAATGAAAGGAAGCTTCTAGATGAGGAGGAGCGTCCTTGAGCTTTAATCTTGGCCCTTGATTCATAACCGCCTCTTAATCAATCATCCTTAGCCCTTGATCACCTCTACGTCCTTTCCACCAATGGGAGAGTGTAGGATTGCCAGCGTGGCCCAAGTAATGTCAGACGTGTCAGTTATTAGCTTCTAGAAGCTCAGGAGCGTGTAGGATTGGGTGAAATGCATTAACCCTGTGTTATTCGCCCTTGTGTAAAGAATAGGATGGAGGAGGATGATGCACAGTAAATTTGACCTAACGTTAATTTCATTTAGACTTTGACCCAGGAAATGGGTTTGGTGTTTAGGCTTTGACTTGGGCCAGTATTAATGGACTTGGGTTATTTTGATAAAAAGGGTTTATACATTTTAGGCTTTAAGGATTAATACCATTAATGGGCTGACCCGGCCCATGAAACGGGTACGGGTTGGCCTATTAGTGAATATGCCTTCGGCTTCGTTTTCCTACGCTCTTCCAATATCGTGCTTGGATTTGTCTAATTTGGCTTTGTTTTTGTCCATTTTTGATATATCTGTTACCTGCACAATAAAATTCACAATACAAACAAATACAATGTATTTTCTATGTATTTTTAGTCATTTAAGCTCTTTTTAATAAGGAAAAATGATATGTGATTAAACACATATCTGTGGATGCATCAAAAGTACCTATGCTCAAACCAGGTGAGTATGAGCTTTAGAGGATGAGGATGGAATAGTACATCCAGATGATTGATTATTCACTATGGGAAGTCATAGAAAATGGTAATGCACCTCTAGTAACAAAAATTGTTGAAGGTGGTGAGACTACAATTGCTCCTTCAACTGTTGAAGAAAAGGCACAAAGGAGGTTAGAGCTGAAGGCAATAAGCACTTTATTGATGGGCATCCCTAATGAACATCAATTGAAGTTTAACTCTATCAAAGATGCCAAGTCATTGCTGCAGGCTGTTAAGAAGAGGTTTGGAGGGAATGTTGCTACTAAAAAGACTCAGAGGAATCTTCTAAAGCAGCAGTATGAAAATTTTACTGCATCTAGCTCAGAGGTATTAGATTAGACCTTTGATAGGCTTCAAAAGCTTATCAGTCAGTTAGAGATTATTGGTGAAAGTATCTCACAAGAAGATGTAAATCAGAAGTTCTTTAGAAGTCTGTCACCAGAATGACATACCATTATGTGGAGGAACAAGCCTGAGATAGATACATTAAGCTTGGATGATCTTTATAACAACCTGAAGATCTATGAACCAGAGGTCATAGGGACATCAAGCTCAAGCTCAAACATATAAAACGTAGCCTTTGTGTCCTCAAACAGCACCAGCAGTACAAATGAAGCAGTTAATACTACTCATGGTGCTACAACTGCTAGCACTCAAGATACTGCTGTTAACTCAACAACAATTGACAACTTGAGTGATGCTGTTATCTATTCTTTCTTTGTAAGTCAACCAAACAGTCCACAACTTAACAATGAGGACTTGCAACAAATTGATCCTGATGATTTAGAAGAAATGGATTTAAGGTGGCAGATGGCTATGCTAACAATGAGGGCAAGGAGATTCTTGAAGAACATTGGAAGGAAGTTTTCTATGAATGGTACTGAAACCATTGGGTTTGATAAGTCCAAGGTGGAGTGTTACAACTGCCACAAAAGGGGACACTTTGCAAGAGAGTGCAGGGCTCCAAGGAACAAGAAAACATGAATAGGGAAAACACAAGAAGGGTTGTGCCAGTGGATACAGCTACTTCCAATGATTTGATTTCATGTGATGGTCTTGGTGATTATGATTGGAGTAATCAATTAGAAGAATGCCCAACTAACTTTGCACTCATCGCTTACTCTTCTATAAGTTCTAACTCTGAGGTATCTACTGATTCAAACTGTTCATCATCTTGCTTAGAAAATGTTAAGATTCTTAAAGAACAAAATGAACAACTATTAAAAGACTTAAGGACATCTAAGATAAATGTTATTACTTATAAAAACAAGTTTAGAGTCTGTAAAGGCAAGACTTCTAGTTTATAAGAAAAATGAGTCTGTTTATGAAGAAGATATCAAGCTCTTAAAACGTGAGATTTATTTAAGAGAAGTAGCCATTATAGAGCTTAGGAAGAAGTTGGAACTGGCTCAAAAACAAAAAGATGAAATTTAGCTAACAGTAGAAAAATATGATAATTCATCTAAAAGCTTAAGCAAATTAATAGAATTTTAGATAGTTAATAAGTGCAAAACAGGTTTAGGGTATAATGCTGTTCCACCTCCCTATACAAGAAACATAAGCGCCTAAACCAGATATAGTCATCTCTGGTCTAAGAAGAGTTTTAGAAATGAGCCTATAGTTAGTGAGCCTATAGTTAAGAAGCCTGTAGTTGAGACTAGTGAAGCTAAGGCTAGTGCAGACAAGCCTAAGGCAGTTAAGAAGAATAATGGTGCTCTAATTATTAAGGATTGGGTGTCTGATAATGTGGAAGAAGATATGCCTTAGGCTAATATTCAAAAGAAAACAGTTAAACCTAGTTTTGCTAAAATAGAGTTTGTTAAATCTAAAGAGCATGTAAAAACTCCTAGGAAAATAACCGTTTAACAAGGTAATCAAAATAGGCAGAACACACATAGTCCTAGAGGAAACCAAAGAAACTAGAATTATATGATGTCTCAAAGATTAGGGAGTAATTTTGAGATGATTAACAAAGCTTGCTATGTGTATGGAAGTTTTGATCACATGCAGTATGATTGTAATAACCATCAGAGACAGTTTAATAATAAAAAGATGGTAAAACCAGTGTGGAACTATACTCAAAGGGTGAATCACCAGAATTTTTCTAGAATGACTCACTCCGGTCCTAAAAGGAACATGATTCCAAAAGTAGTATTAATAAGATCTGGCCTAGTATCTCTTACTACTGCTAGACCAGTTAATACTGCTCAACCAAGATCAACAGTGAATAGTGCAAGACCAATGACAAATGTTTTCAATAAAGCATATTCAACTGTTAGAAGGCCCATTAACAACAAAACAACAACTAAAAATAGTAATTTTAATCAGGGTGTTAATACTGTTAAAGATAAAAATATTAATACTGCTAGGCCAAAAGCAGTAGTTAATACTGCTAAGCCAAAAGCAGTAGTTAATGCTGTTCAGGGAAATAATGTTAATGCTGTTAAGGCCTCAACTTGTTGGATTTGGAAACCAAAGGCTAAAGTTTTAGACTATGTTTCTAAACACAACAGTGCATCAATGAAATTTAAAAGATTTGATTATATTGATGCACAAGGCAGATCCAAGTCAGTGATGCACAAATTTAAAAGATTTTCTTACCTTATGTGCAGGGTAATCCACAGCAAGATTTGCAGGATCAAGGAGTAATTGACAGTGGATGCTCAAGGCACATGACAGGGAACATGTCCTATCTTACTGACTTTGAAGAAATTGATGAGGAGGGATATTTGCCATGAGGTAACCTCAAAGGAGTGAAAAATCCCAAGCAGCGCAACAATCAAAACTGGTAATTTAGATTCAAGTGGTGTATTTTATAAAGAGTATAGTTTTTAACCACTTTTTAGATGTCTCATAAAATAGTGACAAGAAAGAATAGTGTTCTCCTTTAATGACACTGAATGTATTGTTTTAAATCCGCACAAACTTTAAAGTTAACGATAAAAATCATGGTTTTACATAAAGTTCCTAGAAAGAACAATATGTATAGTGTTGATTTAAAGAATATTAGTTCAAAAGAGGTCTACCTTGTCCTCCCCTTTGCAAAGCCATATTTGAGATGATGAAAATCTAAACTTTGTCATAGAAGCTTGGACACATAAAATTCAAAACTATGAATGAAACTGGTTAAGGAAATCCTTTGTAAGAAGGTTTACCTTCAAAACTTTTTGAAAATGAATCAAACCTGTGATGCTTGTCACAAAGGAAAGTCACCATAGAAAGTGGCTTCTTGTAAGTTCAAAACAGTAAGTTCAGTCAGCCAACCTTTACATATGTTGCACATGGATTTTGTTTGGTCTAACATTTATAAAAAGCTTAATGAAAAATAGTAATGCCAGTTGTCATAATGATTACAGTAGGTTTAGATTTTGTTTTTTTCTTCTAGTACTAAAGATGAGACTGTGGAATTCTTAATTCCTTTATTAACGTGGAGTAGAAAATCTAATTAGAGTCAAAGGGTTAAGGTAATTAGGTGTGGACAATGGAACCGAGTTCAAGAATAAAGGAGTTAATCAGTTTTGTGAGAGTAAATAAGTATAAGAAGAATTTATAGTGTAGCTAGAACTCCTCAACAAAATAAAGTATCTGAGAGGAAAAATAGAACACTAATTAAGGCTGCTAGGAAAATGCTAGCTGATTCTAAGCTACCTACTACTTTTGGACTAAAGCAGTTAATACTGCTTGCTATGTGCAAAATAGGGTATTAGTAAACTAAGCCTCATCAACAAGACCCTTTATAGAACGTTTTCTTAGTCGAAAACCAACTTTTAGGCTTTATGAAACCATTTGGTGTCCAGTTAAATCTCAATACCAATGGATCACTCAGGCAAAGTTTGATGGTAAGGCTGACGAAAGGATTAATTTGTTGGATACTCAAGTAATAATAAAGCATTTAGAGTATTTCAACAATAGCACCAAGGATAGGATGAAGAGAACCTGCATGTCTAATTTCAGTGAGAAATACACTAATTGTAGGAAGTGGACCAAATTGGCTTTTTGATATTGATGCACTAACAAAGTCAATGAATTATAAGCCAGTTGTTGCAGGAAATCAGTCTAATGGTAATGCAGGTACAAAAGCATGTGATGATGCAGGTAAAGCTAGAATGGAGACAGTACCTGGCAAAGATTACATTCTGCTACCATTGTGGACTGCTGATCCACCATTCTCTCAAAGTTCAAAGAGTTCTCAAGATGATGGATCCAAACCTTCAAGTGATGATGAGAAGAAGGTTGATGAAGATCCAAGAAAAGATAGTGAAAGTATTGATCAAGAGAAGGAAGATAATGTTAACAGCACTAACAATGTTAATGCTGCTAGCACAAATGAAGTTAATGTTGTTGGTGCAAAAACAAGCATTGAACTTCCAGATGATCCAAATATGCCTGAATTGGAAGATATTGTTTATTCAGATGATGATGAAGATGTTGGTGCAGAGGCTGACATGAACAATTTGGATGCATTTATGCCTGTCAGTCCTATTCCAACTACAAGAATACACAAAGATCATCCAGTTGAACAAATTATTGGAGACTTGAATTCAGCACCTCAAACAAGAAGAATGACAAAGAATTTGGAAGAACATGGTTTGTTTAGTTTAGTTCAACAAAGAACAAACCATAAAGATTTTCAAAATTGCTTGTTTGCTTGATTTCGATCACAAGAAGAACCCAAAAAGGTAATTCATGCATTGAAGGATCCAAGCTAGATAAAAGCTATGCAAGATGAGCTTCTACAATTCAAATTACAAAAGGTTTGGACCCTAGTGGATTTACCAAATGGCAAAAGGCCCATAGGCACTAAATGGGTTTACAGGAACAAGAAGGATGAATGAGGCATTGTGATAAAGAACAAAGCAAGATTGGTTGCTCAAGGGTACACACAAGAAGAAGGGATTGACTATGATGAAGTCTTTGCCCCTATTGCCAAAATTGAAGCAATTAGGCTATTCTTAGCCTATGCCTCATTTAAAGACTTTGTGGTGTACCAGATGGATGTCAAGAGTGCTTTTCTTTATGGTAAGATTAAAGAGGAAGTCTATGTTTGTCAACCACCAGGATTTGAAGATCCAGACTTTCTTGACAGAGTATACAAAGTAGAAAAGGCACTTTATGGACTGCATCAAGCTCCAAGAGCTTGGTATGAAACCTTGTCAACTTATTTGTTGGACAATGGGTTTTAGAGAGGAAAAATAGACAAGACTTTGTTTATCAGAAGGGACAAAGGTGATATTCTGTTAGTTCAAGTATATGTAGATGATATCATTTTTGGCTCTACAAAGAAGTCATTATGCACTGAGTTTGAGAAGATGATGCATAAGAAGTTTCAAATGAGTTCTATGTGTGAACTTTTATTCATCTTAGGACTGCAAGTAAAGCAAAAGGAGGATGGAATTTTTATCAGTCAAGACAAGTATGTGACTGAGATTTTGAAGAAATTTGGTTTTACTAATGTCAAGACAGCAAGCACACCTATGGAAACTCAAAAGCCTTTGCTCAAGGATGAAGATGGTGAAGAAGTGGATGTTTATTTATATAGATCAATGATTGGTTCATTGATGTATCTTACTTCTTCAAGACCTGATATTATGTTTGCAGTGTGTGCCTGTGCAAGATACCAAGTCAACCCAAAAGTGTCACATCTTCATGCTGTGAAAAGAATTTTTAGATACTTAAAAGGTCAACCTAAATTGGGCCTTTGGTATCCAAAAGATTCACCTTTTGATTTGGTAGCATACACTGATAGTGATTATGCTGGAGCAAGCTTGGATAGGAAGTCTACAACAGGAGGTTGTCAATTTCTTGGGTGTAGATTGATTTCATGGCAGTGCAAGAAGCAGACTGTAGTTGCTAACTCCACAACAGAGGCTGAATATGTAGCTGCTTCAAGTTGTTGTGGTCAAGTGCTTTGGATTCAAAATCAATTGCTTGATTATGGGTATAACTTTATGCATACAAAGATCTATATTGATAATGAGAGTACTATATGCATAGTTAAGAACCCTGTTTTTCATTAAAAAAAACAAAGCACATTGAGATTAGACATCACTTTATCAGAGATTCCAATGAAAAGAAGCTAATTCAAATGATCAAGATTCATACTGACAAGAATGTTGCAGATTTGCTTACAAAAGCATTTGATGTAAGTAGATTTCAATATTTGATTGCTAGTATTGGAATGCTTAATCTTTAAAGTCTTGATTATGAAATTGGCGAGAATAAAAATAGAAAGAGAGATGTGTGATAAAAACAGATAGAGTGATTTAGTGAGAAAAAGAATTGAGAGAATTTGTGAGTTGAAAAACAGAAAGAGAGATGTGTGATAAAAACAGATAGAATGATTTAGTGAGAAAAAGAATTGAGAGAATTTGTGAGTTGAAAAACATAAAGAGAGATGTGTGATAAAAACAAATAGAGTGATTTGGTGAGAAAAAGAATTGAGAGAAGTGGTGAGTTGAAAAACAGAAAGAGAGTTGTTTAAAAACAGAAAGAGAGAATTGTGAGTAAAAAGAATTGAGAGAAATCAAAAATAGACAGAGAGTTTTTTTATGAGCTAAAAATGTTAATTTGATGATGGAAAAGCTGATTAGAATGGAATTGGAGTTAATGTTGGCGATTCAAAGTTAATGCTGCTAGGCATAAACTTACTGCTGCTTAGGAAAGTTAATGCTGCTAGGCATGACTTACTACTGCTGGTTGTAAGTTAATACTGCTAGGCTTAACTTACTGCTGAGTTACTACTGCTGGGTTACTTACTACTGTTAGTTGAAAGTTAATGCTGCTAGGCATAACTTACAACTGCTGGTAAATGTTAATGCTGTTGAGGGTAGTTTCATAAATACTTTGATTAAGAGTTTCATTCACTCATTTAATCGATTTCATCCAATCATATACTCTCTAATCACAAACCCTAACTCAATTTCATCATTCATCATCAAAACCCAACACAATGACGACCCTACAGTTTGCTGATACTCACAATTTAGTCGCGTTTTTGGCTAAACCCGCTGAAAGTGAGGGGTTTGAACAAATTGTTGATTTTCTGAATGCTAGTTCTATAAGATATGCTTTAACCGTTAATCCCACTATATATACTTCGTGTATTGAACAATTTTGGGCTACTGTCAAGGTAAAAACGGTCAATGAGGAACAACAGTTACAAGCCCTAGTGGATGGGAAGAAGATAGTTGTTACTGAAGCATCTGTTAGAAGAGACCTTCAATTGGATGATGAGGAAGGTACGGATTGCTTGCCTAATGCTACCATTTTTGAAGAACTCACAAGAATGGGGTATGAAAAACTTTCTCAGAAACTAACTTTCTATAAGGCATTCTTTGCCCCTCAATGGAAATTCCTTATTCATACCATTTTGTAATGCCTAAGTGCTAAGACTACTGCATGGAATGAATTTAGTAGCACTATGGCTTCTGCAATTATCTGTTTAGCCACAAACCAAAAGTTTAACTTTTTCAAGTATATTTTTAAAAGCATGGTGAAGAACTTGGATAATGCTGGTAAATTCTTGATGTATCCAAGGTTTATACAAGTCTTTTTGGATAATCAATTAGAGGGGATGTCAAGTCATAAGAAAATTTATGTTACACCCTCTCACACAAAAAAGATTTTTCTGGAAGGGAAACATCATTATTTCCAACAATGGTGGTTTAAGCTCAAGAAAAAATGGGTGAAGGTTTAGCAATGCCAACTGATTCCTATCACACACCCATCATTACTCAACCTTCATCATCTTAACCTCAAAGGAAACAAAAATCTAGGAGGTCAAAGAGAAAGGACACTGAGGTACCTTAGCCTAGTGATCTTACAAATGTAGCAGATGAGGCTGTCAATAAGGAGCCTAGTATGCAACTTAAGCAAATGATGGATTTTTGTACCAAATTGCAGCAAAGAGTGCTTGACCTGGAGAACACAAAGACTGCTCAAGCTCAAGAGATTACAAGTTTAAAGAAGAAAGTTAAGAAGTTAGAGAAGAAAGGAGGGTCAAAAAATCATAAGCTCAAGAGATTGTATAAGGTTGGTTTAAGTGCCAGGGTTGAATCCTCTGATAAAGCTAGTTTAGGTGATCAGGAGGATGTATCCAAACAGGGAAGGAAAATTGATGATATTGATGCTAATATAGATATTACCTTGGTGAATGATGCTGTTAATGATCAAGATATGTTTGATGTTAATGATCTTGCTGGTGAAGAAGTATTTATTGAAGAACAAGGAGTTCCTAATAGTAAGAAAGATGATGCTGCTCAAGTTAGTACTACTTCTACAAAAGTTAGTACTGCTACAATAACTGAAGATGAAATAACTTTGGCTTAAGCACTGGCAGAATTGAAAAGTGTAAAACCTAAGGTTACTACTACTACAACAACAACTAAAGGAATTCTTCTTTAAGAGCCAAGTGAATCAATAACAACAACAACAACAATTCCTTCAAAGGACAAAGGTAAAGGTATAATGGTTGAAGAACCTGCAAAGATGAAGAAGAAAGATCAAATCAGCTTTGATGAACAAGAAGCTATAAGATTACAAGCTGAATTTGATGAGGAAGAGAGGCTTGCAAGGGAAAAAGATGAAGCCAATGTAACCTTAACTGAAGAATGAAATGATATTCAGGCAAAGATTAAGGCTGATCAGTTATTAGCTGAAAGATTGCAAGCAAGAGAACAAGAAGAGTTGACCATTGAAGAAAGGGCTATATTATTTCAACAACTCTTGGAGAAAAGAAGAAAACACTTTGCTGCAAAAAGGGCAGAAGAAAAGAGGAACATGCCACCTACAAGAGCTCAACAAAGGAGTATTATGTGTACCTACCTGAAGAATATGGCAGGATGGAAGCCCAAAGACTTAAAGAACAAGTCCTTTGCCAATATTCAAGAATTATTTGACAAAGCTATGAAAAGGGTAAACACATTTGTAGCTATGGATACAGAATTGGTGAAAGGTAGTGAAGTAAGAACTGGAGCAGAGATAACACAAGAAGGAAGTTCTAAGAGAGCAGGAGATGAGCTAGAACAAGAGAATGCAAAGAAGCAGAAGGTGGATGAGGATAAAGAAACATCTGAACTTCAAAGTCTAATGAAAGTTGTTCCTAATGAAGAGGAAGTAGCAGTTGATGCTATTCCTTTAGCTACTAAGCCTCCAAGCATTGTTGACTTTAAGATTCTTAAAGAAGGAAAGATCAGTTACTATCAAATTATAAGAGCTGATGGAAGTTCAAAGAGGTACTCAACCTTTATTCAGATGCTTAAAAGCTTTGACAGTGAAGATTTGAAAACTCTGTGGAAATTGGTAAAAGCTAAGCATGGGTATATAAGGCCAGAAGAGGGCTACGAGAGAGTGTTATGGGTTGATCTAAAGATAATGTTTGAACATCATGTAGAAGATACAGTGTGAAGGAATGTACAAGGAAACAGAGTGTTGGTTTGGAAGCTATTTGATTCCTGTGGAGTTTACTTTGTGAGGTTTCAAAGTCTGTATGTCTTTATGTTGGTAGAGAAGAGATATCCTCTTACACCTGCTACAATCACAGAGATGCTGAATAAGAAGATGCAAGCTGATCATTAGAATGAAATGTGTTATCAGCTTCTTAAGCTCATCATAAAGCAACTCAAGAATCAATGAAGTGTTTAGAAGCATCCTTCTGGTGATTAATGAAGAAACTTGATGATTTTGAAGATAAATATCAAGTTTAGGGGAGGATTGTTAGGATTAAAAGACTTCTTGATGATCTTAGAGTTACTGCTGCTAAGGTTTGTGTTACTGCTGCTAAGCATAAATTAGTGCTGTTAGTAATCTTAATGAAAAAATATGCTAAGTAGTTAGTACTGCTAGTTTCTACTGCTAGTGTAAGTTACTACTGCTAGTGTATATTAGTACTGCTAGTTTCTACTGCTAGTGTATATTACTACTGCTAGTTACTACTACTAGTGTAACTTAGTACTGTTGGTGAAGATTGAAGAAAACTTTCTAAGTAGTTAATACTGCTTGTACACAGTTAATGCTGCTGGTATAAAAGTTACTATTGTTGGTGTTGAAAGTTAATGCTGCTGGTATGAAAGTTACAACTGCTGGAAGAGTTTATGCTAACAGAGAAGAGATCAAAGACTTATCAAAGAAAGTATAAAGATTTCTTAAAGATCAAGATTACTTAGTTGATAAGGATTGTTATTTATAGAATAGATCTTTAAGAATATTCTAAGTTTTTGTAATATATTGTAAATCGACTAGGACTCCTTGGTGTATAAAAGGAGGTCCTAGGGCATAGAGTTTATAATCAGAATCATATCTAGAAATCTTTTGTTTTTGATATCGTCATAGCTTAAAGGTTTTGTAACCCTAATACTAGGAGAGTATTCATATTATTTGTAATAATAATATTGGAGCTTTTATTGTTGAATTATATTGTTCTGTGTTACTATTTCATTGAAGAATTCTTCTTATATTAAAGATTAGATTCTGCATAATCTTTAGTATTATCAAACAAAGTTTCTTAACTAAGTTGTGTTAGATTTATCTAGCATAACTAAACCTTACACAAGCTAAGGAATTCAAGATCCATTCAAGTGGGACCAACAGTCTCTTTTTTAATGAAATCCTTTTTGTTGAGAAGCTCAGTCTTAAGTTTGAGACACTTTTTACATTCATGCACATTCACAGAAGCATTATCCATGGTAGAATTCATAATTATATTCACTATATCTTTGTTAATAACTTGTTCCAATAGTCGTTCATTCTCATTTAAAACTTGATTCATTTTAATTTCAAACGTTTTGGACTCTAAACGATGTTGTTCCACAACCTGTTCCATTTGATGAAAGACATTTTGGACTTCAGTAACTTCGTCAATTAAATATTGACCGAATGTATTGAATATGTCCTTTAGAGATTTTACAAATGGAATAATTTCATCCCTAAAACAAGCTTTTATATGTTCAATCAGTGATGGATGTGGTCGTGGTTCTTTCTTTGACAACCACGTCAAAACCAGCAAGATGGTGCTTAAGTTTCTTCAAACTCGTATTTACCATGCTGACTTTAGGAAGTTTTTTTGTAACCTTGATTTTGGTGGGTCTACAAGAAGGACTAGGATCTGAAGAATTCATAGAATTCTAAGACCAAAAGGCTTGTTCAGCAGATAATTCAGTTTGTGGAACAAATCATTTTTCAAAATCTTGAGAAAGTTGGTTGAGAACAGCATAATCAACTGGTGTGGTATTAACTTTCTTTTCTAAAACCATTAGATCCTGTTGTTTTAAAAGCATTTTTGAACGACTCTCTTCAGCAAGCATTAGGGTTTCTTCAGAGTCAGGAATCACAATAGCACTAGTGCTCTTAATGACATTACCATCATAAAGCTTTGGTTCCAACTGCTGAGCTTTCTTCAGATAGAAAGGATTTTGAAAACCTAGAGCTTGTTTAGTGGTATGGTCATAGAAAAACTGTGGTTTTGTCAACATATGAACAGTTTGTGCTGATTGATCTCTTTTATAAACAATATTATCTAACTGGTTGATCTTCTTTTCTAAAGCAATTTCTCTATCAATGTTTCTAGATTCTTCTTTCTTAAAATCATTTTTGAGAAGAGTAACTGTTTGCATTAAAGATTCTTTTTCTTTTAGATGTTCAGAAAGAGTTTGTTTAAGACGATCAATCTCGACAGACTATTCACATGAATCTGAAACGTTATCTCGGCTCTTTAAATCAACATTTTGTCCTTCTTTCAAAACTTTAACTTGTTTTGTATATCTTTCAAGCTCAGCAGCTAAAGTATCATTGACACTTTTATTGTCCAGATTAATCATGGTGCAATTAATTACTTGGGTTTTCAGTTGTTCAATCACAGATAATATTAGTGCATCTTGTTTTGCAGAGGAGTTAGAATTCTGAACAGCTGCCTGTTGTGTTTCATGCACATATTGAGAATAAGAAATGATATTGCTATCACTGGTTATTTCAGTTTCTGAATGATTCACAACATTTGACTGTTCAGAAGATGGCCTCGCCTACACATCTTGATTTATCATATTAGTATCTATATTATCAGGATTGTGTACCTCAGCGAGAACAACTGAACCATAATGAGACAAATTCTCCATGAGAGCAACTTTGGTAGTATTGAGTTCATCACAATCAGAGTCATATGCATCCAAATCATCGACTTGATAAGCGGCATTGTGGGTAATGACTGTCTGTGTGGCTTGACCTTCTGCAATTCCTGGATCTGCCAAAAATGCTAGCTCTTCTTCATGTAGAATTTGACCATATGCTTGAGCTTTTACCAGCAACACTTTATCCTTAAACCAAGAATCATCCCGTTTCCTTTTAGGTTTAGTGCATTATTTGAACATGTGTCCCTCCCCTTTCCAGTTGTAACAAATAACAGTCCTTTGTTTCCCAGAATTGCTTCCACTTGCTCCTGGAGTGTAGGTCCTAGTGGTACCCATAGCAAAATAAATTTTCCTCCCCTGTACTGGTTGTAAAGTCACTCTTCCATCATTAATGGTAGCTTGTTGCATAGGGTTTGATAAATTCCTCAGCTGGTTGTTGGTAGTAGGATAGCAAGATGTGACGACGGCTGATAGGAATGACATCATATGGTTGATGGCATCAATGGGATCGTCACCTTGCTTGAACATTGGAACAGTTAGACCCGAGTCTAGTTGGGGAAATTCAAGTTACTGTGGTTTTTGGTTGACTGTGGGAGCATAATCCAATTGCGGGATGGATGGTTGTAGAGAATAAACGTTGTGGTGAACTGATGATTGATAATCATTGGATGGATAAGTGATTGAAAGAGGTATTGATGGTTGATTGGTTGAGTATTGTTGAGACTGATAAGGTGATCCATACTGTGGAGACTGATATAGTGAAACTTGTGGTTGAAATTGAGAGTTTTGGTATGAGTTCTGATGAGTTTAATAAGGAGACTGTGTCAGTTGATGAGTTGCAACTAAGGCAAGCAGATCTGAGTTGCGTTCATGCATTAGACAAACTTTATTTGAAGGTCCTGATAAACTGAATGGATCTTTGCAGCCTATAAAGGATGATAGCCAAGATGTATAAATACAAACGAC
>BQNB010108919.1:3090-22858 GCA_026074375.1 Tanacetum coccineum | reverse complement strand
CGAGTTCATCAATAGCAGCACGAAGGGGGGTGTTTGTTTTTGTGGTTTGGAATTTTTTTTGACTAAGTGTAAAATAAGGGGGTCTGCTGATGGCGGTCCCATAATGTCTGGCGGTCTTAAGTTCGTCACTTGCAGCACGAAGAGGGGTGTTTGTTTTTGTGGTTTGGAATTTTTTTTGACTAAGTGTAAAATAAGGGGGTCTGCTGATGGCGTTCCCATAATGTCTGGCGGTCCCAAATATATTGGGGGTGCCTATGGTATGGGGGCCGCCCTCAGTAAAGGGCTTTGGACTCAGTTTTTTGATGAAAATTTTATGAAGAGGAGTGACATCTTAATTTGCATTTCACGAATTAAAAATGCTTAAAGTACTTCGGATGAAGTATTCAAGTTGTCACGACACAAAATGGAACACGAACTAAAATTAAGACAGAAGAAGGAGAAGCGGACTAAAGTGATTTATGGAATGTGTTCCATCATTCCTAAGCCAAGTCGTAGATAGTTAAACGATTCACGTTTAAGGGGTTTAGTGAGAAATTCAGCAATATTGTCGACGTATGGCACTTTTTTGATTGAGATATGTCCTTTCTGAACATTATCACGAAGAAAGTGGTGATGAATTTCGATGTGTTTGGTACGAGAATGTTGCATCGGTTTTTTTGCTAAGGTCAATCATACCTTTGTTATCGCACATGATAGGAACGTCGTCGATTCGTACGTGGTAGTCGATGAGAGCATGTTTCATCCATAGTGCTTATTGACATGCCTTTTCGGCGCTTACGTATTCGGCTTCGGTAGTAGATATAGCAAGAGCGGTTTGTTTCTTTGAGAACCAAGATGTCAAACAACATCCCACGAACGTACAAATACCGCTAGTGCTCTTTCGATCCACATAATCTCCCGCATGATCAGAGTCGGCATATACTACGGTTTCTATGCCGGTCCCCTTAGGATACCATAATCCTAAGTGCGTAGTTGCTTTAATGTATCGGAAGATACGCTTAACCGCTTCAAGGTAAGAGACTTTGGGAGCCTTTTAGAAGCGGGCACAAAGGCAGACACTAAATATGATATCGGGGCTACTTGCCGTTAGGTATAATAAACTACCTATCATGCCTCGATACTTAGTACTATCTACCGACTCACACTCTTCGTCTTTCGTAAGTTTAGTATCAGAGGACATAGGGTTTTTCATTGGTTTAGAATCTTCTAGACCAAATTTCTTAAGCATTTCTTTAATATACTTAGATTGATTAAAGAAGATACCGTCTTCCATTTGTTTCATTTTTAATCCAAGGAAGAAGTTAAGTTCACCCATCATGCTCATCTCGAACTCATCATGCATGATTTTAGCAAATTCATCACACATGTCTTGACAAGTTGAACCGAATATAATGTCATCGACATATATTTGAACAATGATGAGATTTGAACTTTTCTTCTTAGTAAAAAGAGTCTTATCTACCATTCCTATTTTATATTCATGTTTAAATAATAAAGCTTTAATCTATCCATGACAACTTTGGGTGCAACGTTTAAAGACCGAACAAATCTATCTTTATTATAAACATGATTCGGTTTCTCGAAATCAATGAATCCCAGAGGTTATGCCACGTATACCTCCTCATTGATCAAACCATTCAGGAATGCACTTTTTACATCCATTTGGAATATTTTAAAATCTAAAGCACAAGCGTATGCTAATAGTATCCTAATTGACTCAAGTCTAGCACAAGGTCATAATTTCATCATAAATTAGATCCTTCTTGTTGATTATAGCCTTGAGCAACTAACCTAGCCTTATTTCGAGAAATGATACCGTTCTCGTTTAACTTATTTCTAAACACCCACTTAGTTCCTATGATTGTCATATTCCTAGGTTGTGGAACTAACTCCCAAACGTCGTTAGCAATGAATTGATTTAATTCTTCTTCCATAACGACTATCCAACTTTCATCTGCTAAGGCTTCATTCACATTCTTATTTCTATAGTTTGATATAAAACAAAAGAAGTTACTTTGGTTTTGGGCTTGTGATCTAAGGGTTCTTTGGTTAAGGTTTCCTATGACATTTTAATAATGGATGGTTCCTAGATTCCTTAATATATTGACTATTTTGCCATTCTCAAATTTTTCATCCTCAATGTAATTTCTGGGTATTTTATTTATGGTAAAAAACATAATTGCTTTCTTCTTCATCTAAATCAACATCCACCAAGGGTGATTTCTAATGAGGGTGAGTGATTTCATCGATGACACTTTAGTGATTCTTCTACTTTCCTAGTATGCCATTTTAAGGATGATTTATGGCTTACCTATTTTATGCGAGTAACCTAAAAAATTCCTTCGTATTGACGTTGAGTCAACTTTGAAATGTAGTATTAGTGTTTAAAATGAAGCACTTGCTTCCAAACACTCTAAAGTAATCAAGAGTAGGTTTCCTACCTTTTAAGAGTTCGTAAGGTGTTTTTCCTAAGATGGCTCTAATTAGTATTTGATTGAGAATATATGTTGAAGTGTCTACTGCGTTACACCAAAACTTTTGTGGTAACGATTGCTCATTCAACATAGTCCTACTCATTTCTTGAAGTGTCCTATCTCCTTTCAAAACACGCCATATGATTGAGTGAGTGCGTGTAGACTGAAGAAGTTATGTGTAATTCCATTGGCATTACAAAACTCTCCAAATTGCACCTCATTATCAAATTCCCTACCGTGGGTCGATTCTTATTGAAACTATTGTACATCCTAATTGGTTTTGAATTTTCTTACTAAATATTTCAAATTGATCGAATGTCTTCGGTATGTCCATAAGGAACTAGTCTAAGAATATCCTAGAGTAAGCCTCCTACTATACTAAGTGTATCGGTTTCCTCCTTAACTCCATACTACGGATGGACAAAGAGATCCAATGAAGAGTACTAAGGCATCTAGTCAATGAGATTATATTTTTAGCCGTTATGAACTAGCGTGCGCTGTTTTCTAATTTTGCAAGCATCACAGAAGTGTTGATCAAACTTAAGATGCTAACAATTGAATGAGACGCATATTTTCATGACCTAATCTCCTATGCCACAACGTGGAATTTTCATCAATCATTGCTAGACAAATTTGGTCTTTAGGCTTATTTCTTAATTTCATCACATATAAGCCTTTCTTCCTAATACCTCTAATCTGAACTGACATCCCTTAGTGATTTTGCTATCATAGTTTAAGAGAAATTTACTCTACACTTATATCACATATATGTCTTATATTTAACAATTTAAATCAAAAGTTAATACAACGTGTTCTACATTATCTAATTTGAGTGAGTCATTCAAAATCGTACATTTGCAAATGATGTTACCGCAAAGATTGCTACCAAAAATAACTGTACCTCCATTGCATGCCTTGTAGCTTGAGAAGAGCTTTCAGTTACCCATCATGTGTTTGGAGCATCCGCTATCCTTTATCTACTCATCGGGTTCCAAGTTGACTCCAAGGCATATCTATTTATACAAAGCAACACCTCAAACATTTGGTCCCCAATATCTTATGGGTCCAAAGCTGTTAATGCTAAACATCTCTTGCATTTGATGCAATTGGTTAAGATGTGGGAATGGAAGACACATTTCCCATGGCATGTAACTTTGACGTTGGAAATTGTTCCAAGCTACAGGAAAGCACGAGTTGTATGTGTCGACCCACGTTTCTTTTTTGGTTTGGCGTGTTTAGGACGATAATAGTTTATTGATGACTCTTCTAGGTGGTGGAGTTTTTGATCTAAAATTAGGTTTTGAAAATCCAACTCCAGGTTTTGACAATGGCTTATAAAATTGTTTAACTTCATTATCACTAGCAACGAAAACATTGACATTGTTTACAATTATGTGTTTTGGTCTAGGAACAAAATAGATTTTTGAAAAGGCACACTTTTCTCAGATCCATGCTTAGTTGCTGGTGGCGGTCCCATAATTGCTTTGTAGGCCGCCTACATACTAAGGGGGCCGCCCATATTTATGGGACCTCCATCAGAGGATGCCTTTTTATGAGCTTTCATAAAATTTATTTCTTATACCACTAGATTATGCTTTCACAATGAATTAAACCACTAACTTAACTTATCATCCGAGGTTTTAGATTTACTTAAAAATCATTATGTAATATGTGCTCTTTTCAAACTTGGTTAGTTTGAGAGCTTCCTCTTTAAGCTTTTTATTTTCAATTTTGACCTTCTCGTCATCTTCTTCACCGCTATCACTCCAAGAACCTCTGACAAAAGCTCTTTTGTTCTTGTCTTTCGGTTGTTTTGGACATTCTCCAATAAGATGATTCGAGTCGCCGCATCTAAAGCATTTTCTATCACTTTTATCGTTCTTTTCATCACGGCTTCTTTGGAATGTCTTTGTGTCATTCTGAGGTTGTCTCATGAATCTACCTCTTCTGTTATAGAACTTCTTAAAGTCTCTTACCGCCATGGCGTACTCTTCGTCTTCACTTTCGGAAGTCGAACACTCTTCATCACTAGATTCTTTCTTAGCCTTTAAAGCAAGAGATTTCCTTTTAAATTTTGTTTTGACTATTTCGGAATCTTTCTTGATGATCATTTCGTAAACTTTGAGTACCTGAAAAGTGTTCATCAAGAGATAGAGAAGATAAGTAATTTCGACTCTTCAATCTTCGTGACTTTGCTCACCATTAGTATGTAGAGCCCTAAGAAAAACTTCCTAAGACAATTCTGCTAGGAATAAACCTCATCAAGAGCTTTCAGAACTAGTGATAATAGTGTTAAATCTAGCAAAACACTAGATCTATAATTCGTCTCTTGAAAATACAAATAGTCTATTGTTGAACCACAAGGTTGATCTTATTATCTTTGACTTGATTATTACCTTGATGGGTGATTAACAAAGTTTTTCAAATTTATTTTGCCGTGTTACACATGAAAATTCTTTCATACTCTTTTCTAGGCAAAGCATTATAAATAACCATTTTAGCTTCGTTATTTTTTGCAAGTCTCTTTAAGATCATCGATTTGTTTATCAAAAGGGATAATCTCAACTAACTTGGTTTTCGGATTTTGTACAATAGGTTGAAAATCGCCGTTGGTAATAACATGCCAAAGATCTAGATCTTTTGATTTAACATTAAGTTCTTCAAATCTATTTTCCAGTAATTAAAAACTTATCACTTTCAAAAAGTGGTGGTCTTTTTGCAAGAGATTGCCCTCTAGATATTTATCGGAATCCATAATCGAACCAACATTAAAATACAATATATTTAAAAATCTTGAGTTTGCTGGCTTCTGATACCCGCTTTTTTTTTTTGTTGATTGTGGTGAAACTAAATGGGGTTGAATAGTTACTATATGTGTTTATGTTTTAAAGCTTGCTTTCAAAATATTTAGATTCAGTTGTAATGGTTAACCAATTCAAATAATATGGAACAACAATATAACAATCTAAACTAAATCTAAATAAAATGATAATAATAATGAAGAGATAAGGAAAAGAACAATCAAACCAAGACGCCAAGATTTTATAGTGGTTCGGCTACGAAGCACCTCTTCGCCCTACTCCACTCCCCGAGTATCCTACTTAAGATTTCACTATGTCAACAAGCTCCCTTTAGGCGGAGAAAACCGTTTACACGTCGCTTACGTTGTTTTCCGACACTAAGCTAAATGTCGAGTTCTAATCTTAGCTAGAACCAATCTACCACTTCACAAGATATACACAATCACAAGATCTACACTATCAGATTTACACACAATCCGAAATCACACAAATACACAAGACAAATACAATAGAGATTTGGTACTTAGAAGAAGAAAGGAGAGATCACTAATTAACACTTCGTTTCTTGGCGAATACGAATGTTCTTCTCTTGCACTTGATAGAGAAGAATGAGAGAGATGAGATGAGATTAGATCACTTGAAACAAGATCAAAGGATGTTAGTGATCAAGAGATTTAGAGAGAGAAAGAAAAGGATTTGTAGAAGAGAAAGATATCAGAAAAATTTCGTGTAAAGAGATGTGTTTTTCTACCAGCAATAGTGCTGTATTTATAGTCAGGAGTTCCAAAGGTCATCTGGGGGCGGTCCCGGCAGTCCCAGATATATTTGGGGGCCGCCAACCCTTTAAGGGGGCCGCCTAGTAGACTCCGCTATCTTTTTTGTTTTTTTGTGGGGAAGGTTGTATCTGGTGTAGAAGCTTCCGTTTTGGGGGAAAAATTTGAATTTCAAATTTTAAGTTTTTAATAAACCTTTTTATTTTAATTAGAAAATATTTTGTAAATGTATTTTTGAGAAAATACTTTTGTAGAATTAAAAGTGATGATTAAGAGAAAAATATTTTTTTGATCACTAATGATGCTTAATTATTTTGTTTGTTCATACCTTAAGTGATCATTAATCTTAGAAATGAAATTTTACATTTAATAATTTGTAAACGTTTATTTTTATTGTAAACGTTTTTACATTTTGTTATTATCAAAACGTTGAAAGGTCGAAAAATATAAATAACGTTTTTAAGCATTATTTGTATTAACAAATTAGTTACTTAATAATTAAATAAAAAAAATAATAAAATAGTAAAAAGGGGGGGGGATAAAGATACTTAGGGTATAAATACCAATAACCTAGCTCATAATTCTCTTCCCCACCTCTTTGTACCTGCGATTTCAAGCCCTTAAAACCCTAGGAGTGTCAAATTTGGTGTGTGATCCAAGAGCAATCAAGAATTGTTGTTTATGTGTTAGCATTCAAGGTAAGTATGTTCATCTTAGCTAGTTTATTATATTCATGTAACATAATTTATTATGGATCTAGGGTTTACATAAAATACAGATTATATATGAACTTTAATGATGGTATGATGATTAGGGTTAGTTTAGGGTTATGATCATGCATGTTGTATGTTAGGGTTTGCGTTAGAACATGATTTAGGGTTGAGCAGATTTTAGGTATGTGTTCAACTGATAATACCTAGATGATAGAAAATTGTTTTGATATGATTTAAGAGCCTAAATTGTCGTTCAAAGAGTCTATTTTTCAAAAAGTCCGGCCTCGAATGATTTTGAGTTCTGGAAGTTGGTAAATGTTGGTTACAGGAAAAGTTGTCAAAACAGTAAATACGGGTCAAAATTAGGTCATGTTTAGGAGGGTAAAACCCTAATTTAAAAGTGGAATTAAGGATAGCCAATCTACAGTGATTAGGTTCAATATGTATATAAAGAAACCCTAGAAGGATAGCTTACATGCTCATACCTTATTCTTGATTTGTTGACTTTGAAAAGCTTTATTGGTACATCTTTCTTGAAATTATTTGACATTAAAACACTTCAGACGGTTCGAGAAAGATGTCGGTTTTAATCAGAGTGACGAAAACTTCTTTGAAATTCTTTGACTTTAATACTTTGTCACTTCAAGAAAGACGTACGGTATCAGAGTAGCGGAAGTCTTGAAACATGTACTTGAGCTTTCATGACGTCTTTATGTTTGTCGGTCTGGTATGAGCATGTGGCTATGAATCTTGTGAGTCAGCGGGAAACAGGTACCTTCACCACTATCTTTAAGTTTCCTACAATAAAACAGTTAGCAATAAAGCGGGGGGACGAATATGGCTTTGTCATTCGCTCGTGTTTGGTTGGAGTAACCTTCGAATCCGTAAGAATCGACCTGTGATCAGGTAATCTATTTAAGAAGGAACTCCTTGACAGGATTTCCAGCCTGAAGTAAAGAAATCTTTCCTAACACCAATTGCATTAGATTCACAAACTCAACATGTCTATTATCGAACGTCTCAAAGCAGACAGCATGATAAGCAGTGAACCAGCTATTTACTATCACACTGATTGAAAAGAAAAATTGATTTTAAAATCATCACGTGTCACTGCCAAACGTGTTTATGTGACACATCGAGAGTGTTAATCATTTCAAAAATTCATCATCAATCGTCAATTCATATCCTGGAACAAGTTTGATTCTTATAGAATCGCACCATCATTTCTTTCCAGTTGTCACAAGTTTGATTCGTATAGAATCGCACAAGTCACCTACCATGAGCTTGTTTGATGTTGGCTCAAGCAGGATTTCCATCTTCATTGTGAATACTTAAGTATCACTCAGATGTTCTAGCAAAATCACAAGGATAATGCGTAGGACTCTTTATATTTTCTCGTTATTCACATTGTGTGAGATAGCAAGCATAATTTTGACAAGTGTCCTAATGAGATTTATGGATGATCTCTTTTGGCTCTAGACTCAATAGTGCACTTTTAATTTAGTGATCGGAGGCTGGAGTAGACTGCCACCTTTTCAATACCAACTAACTCGAAGTGAGAAAGTTGATAGAAATGCGTGTAATCTCCGTAAGAAATGAAACAAGAGTCTATTGAAAGACCTTGATTAGCTAGGGATGGCTGTGCATTGCGTCACTGGGTCCATGACGAATGTCTTCAATACCAGACAACAGCTTAGTGTTTCTGACAGTAGATGTATTGACCCGGTTTCTGCCTTATGTGTAAGGAGGGCTTCTTTCTTTTCACCCTTTATCTTAACTTTTCTTTTTAATTCTTCAACCCCTTCAGCGCTTACCGAGACTTCATGACTAATACCTTATTGGGTTTGTTCCAGTATTAGCTCCATCTCAGTTGGCACTATTCCCATATTCTCACTTTTACTCCTTTTGTATCATACCTAAGGACTTCTACACTAACTAGTGGATATCCCTAGGTAGATCCCTTCGGTTCTGGCTGGATCATGGGATTTGAACACCTATGCCTAACCGCCTTATAACTCCATAAATTTAAGTACATGGTCGGTCTTTTGGGCATTCCATCACAATCAAAACCAAAATTATTGAAAGTTCAATCAAAGTGTTTGATATAAACATCGAAAGATTTACACTTTGAAAGTTTTTCATCGTCGCTTAAAAAGCTCCCCCTTAACATGTGCATCGTAATCGTAGTACATGCTAAGTGTAGAGTGAATTGAGTCTATTTTATATGATCATATTTTAGTACAAGTTAGATTCAGTTTAATAACATTTTCTCCCCTTATCCAAAATGTTAATCCCTTGATATTTTCGATATCAATTGATTAAACGTTCGGGGACAAAATGTTTGAATATTCTATTAAACATTTAATGCTCCCCCTCAAATTATGAGGGTATATAAGACAGTGTTGAGTACAATAATTTGAAAGATTTTGAATTTGCTAAGAAATTCTTGAAAATTTTGTACTCGAGCACTCCTTATTATCACCATAAGTCTATACTACTTAATAACATATTCACAAGTATATTATGTACGAGGTTTGACCTGATATATGAGAACATCATATGATGAAATCATATGGTCCCCTTTGTAAGCAGCCGATGAGGCTTCCATCTACAACCTACCACCAACGAACTTTTCTAAGCTCCTCATAAACCTTTATTTCTTTTCTAGAAGTTGTCAATCGAATCTTCTCTGTCCAAGCACTCATAGGTATTTTCTCAACATTCTTCCAATTACGAAAGTCCTTTGCTCCAACTTCCGAGATGAAACAGAATTCAGATACATATTAACATGAGCTTGTGTGGTGGTGATGTCGTGTTGATGTTGCTTAGCATTCCCCCTAAACCAGCAATCTTTACTTGACTAGATTCAAAACTTTCTTGCAACCTCATTCAAGCAGTCTTGATGTAATAAACCCCGATATCCGAAGTACACAATTACCCTTTTCAAGAATTTTATACCCGCAACACCAAAGTCAATTAAGTCCTGGATGCGTGCATTTCTCTCTTCAGGATATTGTTTATGATAAATTGCAAAAACTATATTCAACTAAGTCCCGGATGTCACAATTATTCCCTCTAAGTAGTCGAAATGATAACACCTAAGTCAACTAAGTCCCAAATGTACTCATTTCTTTTTGTAGAATATTAACTGACTTAAGGAATCATCATACCTATGTGCACCTCTTTTATTAAATACTTCTACTTCTTTTAAGAATAAGCTTGGATTGACCATTTGAGGAAGCATTAATTGAATCAGAAAGAACTTTTCTAACGTTTTAAATAATTATACTCCTAACACTTCCCTCTAGGAAGGGAAAGAAGTCAAGTATGGAAACATTTGTGCCTAATGATAAAGCAGATTACTATTCTGGGATTACAAGTATTACAGTTAACGAGAAAAATGCTTATGAGCTGAAAGGAAAATTCTTGGATGATCTGCACAACAATGCTTTTAGTGGAACAAACGGGAAGGACGCAGTTGAGCATATTGAATACTACCTAAAAATTATTGACCCAATTAGGTTACCCAATGTAGATAATGATAAACTGATAATTGTTGTTTTCCCAATCTCATTGGCTGGAGGTGCACGAAGATGGTTTGATAGAACCAAAGAATCAATCACTTGTTGGGTTGACTTAACTGCTAAATTTTTTGGGAAATACTACCCGCCTTCTCGCATCGAGGGAAAGAACACTCCCGTAATAAAATGGGACCTAGCTAATCCACGATTCGAAGGCTGGTTGGCTACAAAGTTCGCAAACTATAAAATGATGGATATATTCACCAAAGGAGCTTTGTGGGATTACTAGAAAATAGGTGGTGATCAAATTGAAGTATCTGACGATGAATCTTCTGATCTTGAAGAATACTGGAGTGATAAGGAAGAAACCGTCGAAATTTTTAAGATTGAAACTGATGTTTTTGACTACGAGACACCTCTCTGTTTGGCATTCAATGAATTTAATTACCTTTTCAGAGTAGATCCGGACTTACTTACAAAGGATATTATGGGGTTTAAAACCTATGAAGATTACAAAGACGATTGGATCTACGATTGGAACGAGAATGTACCATGGGTATATGACAAGCCATGGCTTGATAATGGAATATGGAAGGAACCGAAACCAGTCGAACATACTTGCAAGCCTTTCAACTATAAAACTGGATGTTCGGAATGGCCAACCTGTAGTTGGAGAGAGGATGGTTATTGTAATGGAGGAAATTTTCCCGGTGCTTACCATATTGGAAACTCGCTCCATTACCAAGACCTTGAATGGTACGAGGCTTTAGAAGATAGCGAACTAAAAGACGAAGCCTTAAAGAACAAAGCTATTATAGAAGGCTTGATCAGTGATGATGAATCAAGCAATGATTGTTGGAAAAGATGGAAGAGCCATGAGATTTACTACCACGATTATGATGAAGGGGAATATGAAAACGAAACTCATGAAGAAGGACATGAGTTATGTAGTATCAAAACTCGCGAGGTGCCAGGTGCCTATGTGTACCTCTTTTGTCAGCTATTCTACTCTCCTTTTAAAATATAAGCTTAGTGATTAACCGTTTGAGGAAGCATTTATTGAATCAGTAACCAATCTTCTCACGCTTAGAATAAATTTTCTTACAACACTTCCCCCTAGTATCTTAAATGATGCATACTAAATGTTGACGAGATGTCTCTTTCCCTATGAGGTTGAAATAGTGCACCCGAATGAAATAAAGAAGGCCTAAAATCAAAAGAAGCTAACCATGAAGACAAGTTCAAGAGAAAGATATCCTGTATACATCTACTCCTCCCCGCTTGCTGGTTTCGACACCTCGGAATTAGCAAAACTTTGTACGCACACATACTCGAGATCGTGTTTTAAGAATATATAAGCTTAGATCTATCAACGTGAGATCAACCTTCAGGCTTTTTAAAAACTATAAAAGTATTTTCAAGCATTCCTAAGTCTTTTACAAACTATGCGGTGTTGGCAATATTGAGCGAATGTAGTTTAAAGCCTGAATTCAATAAGTCTCAAATTGCAAATAAGTCCATAAAGTTTTAAGCAAATGACATATAAAGATCTTGTAGTTAATATAAGTTAACTCCCCTTTAATTTGTTATCCGTCATTATTAAAAACATTATCCGTTTATTTCTTGACTTAATTTGAAAGACCGTTTTAAAAGATTATTCGATGAAAATTTCTCCCCCTCAAATAATGACCCTTTTTCTATTTAAAGAGCTGTTGTCATTGTTTGAGTGGTCGAATTGTCTTTGAAAAATCTTTTTGTGATTTTTGAAAACACTAATTCATTGTGAAGACAATTTTTTCCAATACAATAATGTTCTCTTATCTTTGACAAAGAAATGCAGTGACACCGTTACATTAATTTGTGATATAGAAGGCCGGGTTGTGTTGCAAAGTAAACACAAGCCTTTGCATGGTCATAAAGTAAACCATATCCGAGAATAAATTCCCGTTGAGAGGTCAAGTTTCCTTTTTAACGGAATACTTGCCTTTAAATTGATGACTGGGTTGCTATCAGAAATAATAGCAAGCCATTTGGCATGTTTTTAAAACATTTGGAACTTCTGCTTGAACTTCATTTACAGCCTCGTATCATTATTGAATGACATTTCTAAGACCGTAAATGTTATCGATTTTCAGAAGACATGCCATTATTACCTCTTTTTATATTTTTCTTATTTTTTAATTTTTTCTTTGGTTTTAAATATTTTATATTTTTGTATTTTGTTTTTATAAAAGTTTTTTGAAAAAAATAAAAAATCTTTTTGGTTTTTATGGTTTTTAATATATGTACATATGATACACATGATATCAGATATAGGATACGCACAACTATTCTTCAACTTCATCTGCCAACTGTTTCAGTGTTTCAGGCATAAAACTTCGCATTCCCAGCTTGTTGATAAGAAATTCAATTCTTTCTCTGCATAGAGCTTTAGTGAAGATGTCCGTTAGTTGATACTCCGTGTTGACAAAGTAAAGCTCTACTACTCCATTCTCTACTTGCTCTTTGATGAAGTGGAATCTGATGTCAATATTCTTTGATCGAGAATGTTGAACGTCGTTGCAGCATAAGGCAATAGCGCTTTTGTTATCACAGTACATTGAAATTTTATTGAATTCAAGACCATAGTCGGTAAGCTGTGATCTCATCCAAAGGACTTGAGCACAACAGGCAGACAAGGCTATATATTCAGCTTCCGTACTGGATATCGCAACGCTTTTCTGCCTTTTTGATGACCAGCTAACAAGTCTGTCTCCCAATAATTGCATACTACTAGATGTGCTACGGCGTGTATCTTAACAACCAGCATGATCCGCATATGCAAATGCAGTTAGAGCAATCAAAGAATCCTTCGGATACCATAGTCCCCGATTGACGGTTCCTCTTAGATACCTAAAGATCCTTTTGACCGCATGTAAGTTCTTTTCGGTAGGCCGTGTGATCGAGAGTTTTATATACCTAAAATATATATACTAATATAACTTTAAGAGTAATTAAGAAAATTACCAAGTTACCCTTGATAAAATTCACTCTTAAAAATATATATAATATAATATATAATACGTATATTAAACCGGGCAAATATGATCACCCGGGTCGTTTCCCCAACGACTAGTGAAATTGAATCCTCGTTTAAGTCCGGATTATGATTTGAATAAGCAAATAGATGATTTGATGATCTATTACTACTAAATAAAAAACAACAATTAAAATTGACAATTAAAAAGTATTAAACAATTAAATTGATACGAAAATCAATTTATACTACGACAATTAAAACAAGTAAAAGCTAGTTTTAACCTCTAAAAATGTAAATTGAAATTCTAAACCTAAGATAGGACAAAAGAAAATTTTAGGAAAAAGAAAAACATTTTTTGATTATTTTTGAATTTAATATGAATTAAAAACTATTTTAATCTAATTAAATCCTAGAAAATAGCAAATTAAATACTAAAAATTTGGAAAAATGATTTTTAAGCTTAGAAAAGTCTAAAATAACATAAAAACTCAGAAAACTATTTTTAACTATTTTTAAAATTAAATTCCTATTTTTAAAATTTAAAATAAAAGCTCAAAAATGAAATTTAAGATCTAAAAAGTGTAAAAATGATTTTACTGGATGTAAACCTAAAGCTATTTTTTATAAAACTAAAAACTATTTTTTTGTATTTTTCTAAACTTTTTTCTATTTTTTATAGTGATTTTTTAAGGATGTTTACTTTTGAATTAAATGATTAAAATAAGCATAATAAGGGTAGGCCAAAAATCTGAAAAATTCAGGATATTATTAAAACCTAACAGGTATGAAGAAAAATTAAGGAAAGACCAAAATCTCCTAAATGCTAACAAATAAGCTCTCAAATGAGCTTATTAGGCTACGGCTTATTATGGAAAAAGGAAATGAAATTGTGTATAAAGATTAAATGGAATGAATGGATGATGGATGAGCTATTGTAGCAAAACGGTTAACACACATGGTATGCATACTAGAGGTCGTGGGTTCGAGGCAGGCTAACCCTACTTTTTGCTCTTTTTTTATTTTTTTACTTTTATGAAAAACTAAATATTAGGACTTATAGAAGACACAAAAATAAGCTACTTTAACAAAGGAAACTTAGATAAAAACATAAACTTATAAAAGCCTAAAATAGCTTATCAATAAGCTGTTACAGAAACTAGGTGTTTAGGCTCTTTCTTACTTAAATAGCTATAAAAAACTCAAATTAAGCTTTAAAGGAAAAGCAAAAAGTGTTCTAGGCAGCTTATGATGAGCTTAATCTATAAATACAAAGAAATCTAAGCTAGAAGTGCTTTTAAGCTATTGAAATTACTCATGACTTAAGCAAACTCAGGAAATAAGCAAAGTAACTCAAAATCCAATAAGCTACAAAACCTTAAAGCTAAACTAGACTTTTAAAGCTCCTCAAAACTAGTTAAGCTACTTATAATCTATCTATTTAAGCTATAAAAACTATTATCTTAAGCTAAAATTAAGATTTAGCAATCTATTTAATTGACCTACTGTTTTTGGCTTTTATAGTTTTTGTGACTTTTGACAGCAACTTTAAGCTATGGAAATAAGCTAGAAAATGTAATCTAAGACTTATTCTATATTAAGCTATAACTAGACTTAACATTACTTGAATCTAAGATCCTAAATCCTATTCTTACTTAACTAAAAATTAAGCCAAAAGTAGCAGTACAAACTGTGACAGCAGTACTAACCTTTTGGTTAGTACTAGTGCACTTTGCACAAGTGCAACACAAAGGTGCAGGTTTCCTAAGGGAAACCTTGCACTTAGACACACTCGAATTGTGTGTCTAAACACAATGCTAGCAAGATCCAAGCCTTAAGGGCTTTGGATCAAAATTTCACAAGCAAAAAGATTGTCAAAAACTATCCTGGTGTAAAAACACTAAATATAAGCTCAAATTCTTATAATTTTCAAATCTACTTTATAAAAACTCATTACCTAATGCTTTTAACTAAATTCTAAGCTGATAAAGGTTTGTGCACACACAATTACTTACGCACTTGTAGTATTGTGATGCCCCACCCCATCCCCAGCTTGTCAGTGCCAAGACACCCCTGACAGTCTTTCTGTTATAGAGTCAAGAAATTTGAATCGCACACGGCCTAATCGTAGAAATTTTTTAGACTTACAGATCGTCAATTATGAAACATCTGGGCTGTTCGGTTACTCACACACTACGACTAAACTGCAGGCTCGCCCTCACCCCCTTGCTATAATACAGATATAGTATCAGAGATATTTAAGCAATAATTACTCTACTGAATTAAGCCTATATTGACAATGTTTCTAAGAATCTAGTTAATATATTTTGACAGCCCCCACACGCTCCACCTCTCCGTTCCTTATGAGTTATATGACAAATTTCTGAAAAAACAAAATGTTCTAAACTATCAAGAGCTCAATCCCAAATCATCGCATGATTCTAAGGTACTTAAGCTATATAATCACAAGTAAGTACTATTAAGCAATAGAAAATAAGCAAATAAGCAATATAAGATATAATCTATTACTAAGTATTTTTAAACTAAAAAATTAGAGAAAAAGGAACCCTAGAGAAGCTCTCTAACTTCGAACATTTAGCTAACACAAATGGTCCTTATATAAGAGCAGTAACAAGCTCCCTAGCTTATTAGATAAGTTAGGGTAAGTCCTTGGGATCTTTCCAAGTTTGATCCCTTCCAAAAGCTCAATTCCAATAAGATCCATGATAAATCGTAAAGTTAACTGTTTTAAAAGTTTAGGATAGGATTAATATCTGAATTGATTAAGTCTATTTCACGTCTTTCATAGACTGGAAAAGAAGCTTATTTACTTATTGAGACAACTTGGCTTATTAAGAGAGCTTATAAAAAAGTCATTTAGAGAGATTAAAAACCACTGAATTTCATTACTTAAAAAACTTGCTTACAATACTATTAAAAGGAAAATTACAATATTAAATCAACATTAAGCTAGGAATTAAAATTTAAGCTACAACTAAATTAAGCTACGTCTAGATCTCCTGTGTGTGAGAGGTGAGGCCCTATTTATAGGCTTCCTTGGATCCTTCTAGCCTCTTGCTTGTCTCTTCAATCCTTTTAATTCCCTCGGCCAATCATTCTTCATTCATCTTGAAGCATCAATTGTTGTGGCCGTTTGATCAAGCTGTGGACACCTGAAGATTGCCAGCGTGTCATTCTCTTATGGATGTCACTGTGATTCTTTTGTGAGTGTTTTAGCACAAAAACCCACATTCCATTGTGCTTTCTCCATTGCTACGTGTAAGGTGAGCTTGAGATAGGTTAAGTATCCCCTTGGAAAGACTGATTTGACCCTCGCCTTGCATTATGAGCTCCTTAATTGACCATATAACCCTTTAATTTCCAATATGCCCTGTGTTTTTTTGTCTGGGTAAATTTGGGAGATGATGGAATAGTAAAACACCTTTGCGCCATTTTTGAATAGTTTAAAACTGTTATTTCTTTGGGGAAATTGCAATTCAAGCCCCTCTCTTTCCTTTCCCTTTTCCTTGTTATAAATAACTAACAAAAATTGCTAGTTTAGCCCTTGTGGTTGTTTTAAAAAGAGAAGTGGACTTTGTTTTGGGCTTTAGGATCCGGGTAAGGCCCATTGAGGTTTTCTAGGCCCAATAAGGGAGGAAGGGACATTTTTGGACTTTTGTGAAAGTTGAGGGACAAAGGTGAAACATTTTGAGGATTTGTCCTTTTGTGTTGACTTTGTTTGACTGGATTTGACTGAGGCTTGACTTTTCTGGCTTCGGCTTTGATTCTTTGGCTTCTTTTTGTACTCTTCTGATTCTCGTGTCCGTGCTTGCTTGTTTTTGACTGTTTTCTTGTGATTTTTGATTTATCCGTACCTGCACACACAAAACACAAATACAAGCATATTTTTGCCATTTTTGGTCTGTTTTGGGTTTAATTGGGTTATTTTAGGTACAAACGGATATGTGTATTCTACACTTATCAAAATTCCCAAACTAAACGATTGTGTGTCCTCACGCAATATCACATGCCCTTATATCCAAATACCTGAAACTTCCCCAAACTAAAACTTTGGGAAAAGTAGCAAGATTTTTTGTTGAATAGAGTTAAGAGATCACAAGTTATAAAACACCCGATTTCCCATTTTCTAAGATTTTTCTCTTTTTATGATTTTTCTTGATAATTAACTACCTATTTAACAACTTATTTTGTGTTGACATATGTATTTGTTTCATTACCTCATTGGTAACTTTAGGATCGTTGAATAAAAAAGAACAATTAAGTGTTAACAAGATAACTTCATCATCCCCGATTTTTCACTTTTCCCTATGCTATGCTTAAAAAATATGATCATGTTAATTACATGGCTCATGACACTAACACTACTCATTTAAATATTAATTGTGTACTTACTTTCCTCCCAACAAAATCTATTTTTGTATCTCAAGATTTTATTAAGTCAGATACCGGCTTAGGCTCTTTAGACTTATTTCGATACTTATTAATTCCAAAATAAAGCGTAATGGTTAAGAAGCGCCAATAATTTGCTCCTACTTTTTTCAAAAGGATCAAAATGTCATCAAAATTAAAAGTACATCAAGGCAACCAAAATTTGCTTTTATTAGGTACTTAAGCAACCGGCAACATTCATGTCATATACCCATTGCTCTTTAAGACTGAATGAAACCATATCTTATTTTGGTACCATTTTCCCTTAGGGCTCTTTAAGGTACAAAGTAAGACAAAAATTAAGCAACATTATTATAACCTTAGTCCTTTAGAAGGCTACAACATCGGCCACGCCTCCGACACGATGTAGCAAACATATTTCGGACCTCGGTAATTTCCTCTGACCTTTTAGAAGGCTGTTGTAACATCGGTTTGTGAAGCCGGCAAGATACAACAAACGTTTTATCAATCTAGGATTATTATTGAATTCTACTTATTCCATATACCAGAAGGCTCTTTAAGGAAATAAGCAAATATTTCTTTTTATGATACATATAATTTGCCAAATTAAGTATTTCTGAGGTGTAATATCCTAATCACAAAGGAACTAAAGAAAACTTCTATTAGCTAATTATTAACCAAAAAAAACCATACAACTCTATTTATAAACATTTATATATAGAGGTGAAACAAGCTAATGGGAGAAAAAGCCACAATTAATCTCATATGAGCTTGAATGATAACAAAACTATTTACGTTTAATGTCATGATTATAAATAAGACACTATAATTTCTTGTTCTTGCAATTTAAAATCTCTAAGAAGAGATTGGCATAAACAACTTAGCCTATATAATTTCCAACTCGGCCATAGTTAAAAATCTACTTTGAGATTTGCACCAAGTTTTCATTTACTAACGATTCAGCCTAGCATGTTTAAAGTCTACTGTGAAAAGTCTACGTGAGACTAGCACAAACTTTCATCATTAATTGTTAAGGGAGAAAGCTAGAACTATACACGTTCGATCGGGTTAAAAATTACTTCTTATTCTTATCAACGGAAAACCTACATTTTTGTCTTAACACTTATTTTATTTTTATTTTTTTATATATATATATTTATGACTAAAATTTTAAAATTTTGCTATTTTTGTGGGAAAAACAGGTACGCGGGAACAAAATAATAAGCAAGCAACATCAAATCGATAGATTCCCTTCCCCAAACTAAAATGAAACATTGTCCTCAATGTTTAAAGTCGGGTCTCTACGTAAATCTAAGCCGTTTATGAGGTATGCAAAGATAAACGTTAATCGATAAGATGAAAGGATATGGATCTCCCCAAACTAATTTCACACAAAGGATTAGAAGCTCAAGTAGAACGGGACAAATCCACCGGACACGAGAGGCTTCAAAGAATTTGTTGGGTCGATCCTACAAAAATCACACAAACAAGCAACAAACATCGAGAAATCGGAGAGAGTATAAGCCTCTCTTAACACAACACACTTGATAATAGAAAATAAAAAGAAAATAGAAAGGATAAGCATGGGGTGAACTCCCACGAAGCGGCTTGTTTTTGGTCACCGAGTCGCAAGCTTGACTCGATCCCTGAATTTATTCGTCCTTAGGGAGAGCAATACGTACAATGAGAAACTTTCATTGAGACTGTCACCGGATTATGAAACGTGATGATGCCGGGGTCAAAAACAAAATTCTCACTTCTAAAGGAGAAAATCAAAGGAGATTCCTTAGAATAAGTGAAGAATGGAAGAAAAGTCCAAATGATAAATGTGAAGGAATCGACATCTTCAACATTTAGAGGTATCGTCTTCTTGCTTTGGTAAAAATCTTCATTAAGTACAACATTCTTTAAACATTCATCTGGTGGTTCTGGCGGAGGTAAAAGAAATGACGGTTCTTTGAAAACTGGTTTGAACACTTTGTCCTCGTTCCCGAGAGATTTCAAGGTAATACTAGCCGACAACTCCGCAGTGATAGGCGAGTCGGAATCTAAAGAAGGAT
>BQNB010108918.1:11859-22860 GCA_026074375.1 Tanacetum coccineum | reverse complement strand
GCAACCCATGAACCATTTTCTTCTTTGCTAACTTTTCCAGCCCACCATAGTGCAAGTGACCAAAACGTAAGTGCCATAATGGTACCATTTCTTTCAGTTCAGTTTGCAAACATCTTTCTAACACATTCTTCAAATTGAGTCAAAACATACGGTTCTTGGACATCTCCACAAGTTTAGTCGGTCTTCATCATCCTTCACGTGCATTAACCGTCCCTTCATGTAAATCGAATATCCGTTCTCCATAAGTTATCCCAGACTTATGATGTTGCTCTTCATTGCAGGCACATAATACACGTCTTTAATTCTGGTCTCTTTTCCGTTATGAGAAAAATAAACCGTGTCACGTCCTTTCACTCGCACTTTTGACTCATCACCAAATGCAACACGTCCATCTACAACTTCTTTTATTTCTGCAAACAATCGTTTGTCCCCGCACATATGATTACTAGTAGCGGTGTCGAGATACCATATTGTGTCGATCTCGGGAGTAACTTCTTCGTTTGCCATCATAAAAGTACCATCTACTTCATAGGCCATAATAACAATACCGTCAACTTTCACATCTTCTTCGGTCACGAGGTTTGTACTTTCTTTTACTCTCTTAGGACATCTACAATCCCTTGCAAAATGGCCTGACTTGCCACAATTATAGCAATCACCACTCGGGCGATATGAACGTCCGCCTCTACCACGACCGCGTCCTCTACCACGGTCATTTTGTTGAAATTGGGTTGGTTGTTGCCTTTCATGATAGTTGTTTTCTCTTCCACGACCTCTACCATGACCGAAACCACATCCTCTGATGTTTCTTCCTCTCCCATGTTCTACATACATAGCCTTTCCTTCCTTTACTTCCTTTACTATTACATTATTCTGCAAAGCCACATCAAGTGACTCTTGCTTCTTCAACTTTATTTGCTCGTGTGCCTCTAACGAACCCGCTAGATCATTGACCATCATGTCTTCTAAATCCTTTGACTCTTCAATCGCACACACTACATTCTCGAATTTATCAGTTAATGACCGTAAAATCTTCTCTATAACTCTTAAATAGGTTAGAGTCTCACCGTTCCGCTTAAGTTGATTCACCACCGATTGCACACGGGTGATGTAATCTGAAACACCTTCTGTTTCCTTCATTTTCATGGCCTCCAACTCACCACGTAGAGTTGGAGCCTCACTTGCTTCACTCGCTCAGCCCTTTTGTACACATTCTCTAACGTTTTCCATGCCTCTTTTTTCGTTGTAGCACCAGCAATCTTCTTGAACCCCGATTCATCAACCGACTGAAGCAAGAGATATAGAGCACTCTTATCCTTCATACGCTTCTCCTTCCACACCTTAATCTGGTTTGCAGACATTGCACTAATTTCAGTTCTAATTGGTTCTTCATACCAGGTTGTGATAGATTCCCATACATCTTGCGTGCCCAACAATGCTCGAATCTGTATGCTCCAATTATCGTAATTTGACTTGTTGAGTTTTGGTAGTGAAACATAGCCTAACGAAGTGCTCATTGGATTCATCTTCACCGTAGCTCTGATGCCAATTTGAAACTGATATAATGAAAGGATATGGTTGTTTGTTTTATGGTTCGTGATGGAGAGAATGACCAGACACACCAATCATAATATTTTTATTATTAACTTGACTTAATACACAACATACATACCCAACATATATTTATACTGCATACATAACTTCTCTGGAATAATCTAAAACATAACTGACATAAACTACCACACATAACTGATGTAAACTACTAAGACATAACTGAACCAAACTGCTTATTGAATAAACACTAAGGAGGTAACTTTGCTTATATAGAGCCAGAAGTTTCACTTAGGACCTCCAGGATATAAATTTGACACTTCAGGCAACAAACTTCTCAATTAAGAAAGGAACTTTGAACACTTGCCATAACAAGTCCCTGAACTTCTCAATATTATTTAACATCCTCCCTCAGTCTGATGAGTTTGAATCCTTCTTTGGAGCTTGAGCTTTCCTCCCTAAAACTTTACCTACAAGCTCTCCTGCAAAAATGTCCAACAAAACAAGATTTTTGCAACACAAATTATGTTGAATCACACCAAGACACTTAGTAAACACATCTGCAGTTTGCAGATTTCAACTTAGTTTCACAGTCTTAATAACACCAGCTAACACTTTTTCTCTAACAAAGTGAACATCAAGCTCAAAATGCTTTGTTCTTTCATAGAATACAGGGTTAGCAGCAATTTGAATTGCTGATGAATTGTCACAACACAATTCAACTAGATACAAACCCTTTAAGCCAATACTGTGTAACATATTCCCCAACCATACAACTTTACAAGAAGCAGAAGACATACTTCTATATTCTGCTTCTGATGAACTCTTAGATATTGTAGCTTGTTTTTTACTTTTCCAGGACACAAGAGTTTTTCCCATAAATACACAGAAACCAGTAACAGATTTTCTAGTCTTAGGACATTTGGCCCAGTCTGCATCAGCATATGCTTTTAGCTTTAAATCTTGATTTTTATAAAATTAAACTCCACAACCAGGAGAACCCTTAAGATATCTAAAAACTCTTAATGCATCTTTAAAATGAGATTGTAATGCACTATGCATATGCTGACTAAGACAATGAACAACATAACTAATATCAGGTATGATATTAGTTAAGTAAATCAATTTTTCCACAAGTTTTTGATATGTTGTAAAATCAGAAAGATATTTGTCAATTTCAGTTTCATCACAACTTAAAATAGTATTTTCAGGCAAATGAATATCAACAGGCCTAGCAGCCAACAAACCATACTCATGCAATAACTCCATACAGTATTTTCTTTGAGTCATACACAGACCCAAATCATTTTTAATAACCTCAATACCCAAGAAGTACTTAAGAGACCCTAATTCTTTGATATAAAACTTAGTACTTAAGAACAACTTAAACTCATTAATCCCATCAATATCACTTCCAGTGATAACAATATCATCAACATACACAAGCAGATCAATAAACATACCACTTCTATGCTTAGTGTATAAAGAATAGTCAAATTTAGATTGCTCAAAGCCATGCTTAGCCAAGGCAGTTGTAAGCTTAGCATTCCATTGTGTCACACCCCGCCAAGGCGGAAGCACGAGATGTAACTTCATGGATATCGTTACAACACAATGACGTCTACTATAGAGATACTAAAAAGAAAAGAAACTAACTACAGGGGACACTATGTGTCATAACAATACCCAGCACAAGATAAAGGAGTCTTGCATTATTAAGTAATGTCATACACGCAAAAAGCATAAGCCAACATAAAAGTAAATCAATCCCAAACTTAAATTATCCAGCTGAACATAAGTCTAGATCGAAAGAACACATAAGAAGAACTCCACAAGCCAATCCTAAGGTCTCTCTATCCACTTCTCCTAGCATCATTAGTCTCAAATTGAATACCTGAAAATGATGCTCAAAAACGTCAACATAAAGTTGGTGAGAGTCATAGGTTTAAGACACGATATAAATCCAATTAAATCATTACTGTGATAAATAAAAACACTGCATGGCCATAAATGAACTACCATATAAGCTATCATGTAAACCAAATCAAATCCAATCCAAACCACATTCACACGATTACGAGACGTCTCTATCGCAGAACTACTCCAATTGATCACTAAGCCATGGAGCATACCACAAATCCACTCCAATTGATCACTAAGCCATGGAGCATACCACAAAACCCACTCCAATTGATCACTAAGCCATGGAGCATATCACATCACAAACATGTAGCACATAACATATAATAGCCATATAAAGTCCATGCATCACTTTAAACACATTATCACAGTAATCAAAAACATTCCAATACTACATCATTTTCCATCCAAGTTTAAAATGAAGTAAAAGTGGGACTATGAAACTCACCTTAGCTTAGCTTAATCCAAAAAGGTTCCAAGAAGCTCACAAAGACTAAACAACAAAACGTATGGATTATTAACAATCACTATGTAATATCACTCCAATAAGGTGTAACCTCAACTATGATGGATTCTAAGTGATCTATCAATGTTCTAAACTCATTTTGTACCTTTTTAAATTCTTACATAACTAGCTTACACTTTATTTCTACACTTTCAATTTTCTGGATTTGAGCAGAATTTTAGACTCACTTGCACGCCCTAAACGCACCACTTATACATCTTTATAATTTTTGGCAAAATTCCACAGGTTTCTAATATGACTTATGAACCCCCAATTACTCCCCCAAAGTTCATACTCTTTTATAAATAACTCTTTAGAAAATCATAACACCTAAGTATCCAAAATTTGACTAGTAGCAGACACCCTAAAAGATTGATTTAGCTGTCCATATTAAAACCCACCCATAACTAGCCAAAAAATCTAGAGGTCACAACACAATATATGAAACTTACTTCACGTGAAACTTAACCCATTAAGAAGGTGTCTTGGTATTTTAAAAAATCAAAACCCTAACTGAAACCCGTCAAAAATTCGCTGTTTTGCACACTTAACTTATAAAAAAATATTGAACAACGTTCCCGACACAAAAACTCATGGGGCTGGAATTTTCTGGAAAAGAAACTCAATACTACAATTTAATAAAAAAAATCGCTTCAATATCATTCTCCAATCATTGTAAAAATCCTCGTGAAACACAGCCCTAATTCTGCTCCAACTAAATCAGATTTCATGCAAACCCTATATGAAATTTTGCATGGTTTATATGCCCCTAATTCAATTCTAATCAATGCTATTGACATTAATTACTCATTAAGATCTGTATTTTATTAAAACCCTAATCCATCATAATTAAGCTATAAGAATTAAAAGATTTAAAGAGGTTTAATATATATACCTTTGATTACAAGCACCTAAACAATACTCTTGATTGATCTTGGACCTAGCTCTTGAAATTGACTCCCTCCTAGGTTTTGGGGGTTGAAACTCACGGCACACAAGGGAAGGAGAAAAAAAACTAGGGCTTTGCTTATATATCCATCTAATTTGAGTCCTAGTTTAGTTAAAATTGTAATCTAATTAAGTCTTTAGTTTTTTTTTATTATTTTCTTTCTTTTTTTCTTTTCCAACCGTACAAACTAAGCCCCCTTTATTATTATTATTATTATTATTATTTATTTTATTAATCTACTTATTTACTCTATTACCTTAAGTTTTTACAAAAGTCTAAGCTAATTTGATTAAACCTTTTTACTTAAACGCCACTTACTAACCCTTCTAAAAATAACTTTCGTTTCACCAAACCACTTTCTATTTTTAGAAAGTTTGCCACAAACTTTCAAATTTCACCCACTTATTTCATTTCTAAAATGTCACAATCATCATAAACGCTTATCACTTAATCATCCAACTTTTGACGTAGTATTACATGAAATACGCCAATCCCTTCCTTTATCACTAGACGTGAATAAATGGAATACTCATAATCTAACACAAACATACTCAAAATGAGATGCCCATACACCTCAAAATGATATCATGCACATACTTAACTCACTTAGCAAACATAAAATCACATAGCACACACTTAGACACATATAATGAACTCTTAGCCGTAACTAATGGTATAAACTAACCTGCTCAATCTTGGTTGTCACATATTGCCTTGGGGCTTGCTTTAAACCATACAAAGACTTATTGAGTTTGCAAACTTTAGACTTATCAACATTATTATATCCATCAGGTAAAGTCATATACACATCTTCAACAAGATCACCATAAAGAAAGGCATTATTAACATCCAACTGATACAATGGCCATTTATTAACAACAACAATACTAATTAAACATCTGACATTGACAATTTTCACAACAGGACTAAATGTTTCATCATAATCAAATCCTTCCTTTTGACTAAAACCTTTTACAACAAGCCTAGCTTTATATCTTTCAATGTCACCAGAAGCTTTATACTTAATTTTCCATATCCATTTACTACCTATAGGTTTTCTACCAGCAGGTAAATCACAAATAGTCCAAGTATTGTTTCTATTAAGAGCTTCAATCTCATTATTCATAGCTTCAACCCAATTAGGATCAGACAAAGCCTCAGCTAAACAAGTAGGTTCAACAGATTTATTTAAAGAAACTAAAAATCACAAGATGACACTACTTAATCTAGAATAGCTACATATTTTTCAATTCCATATTTCACATTAGAACTAAGAATGTAATCATTAAACCTAACAGGAGGCTTAGATTGCCTTTCAGATCTTTTTATTACAGGTGTCTGCACATCATCCCTGTTTTGAGTTGGACTAGACTGACTAATATTTTGAACATTGCCCTCAGACCAGTTTTGGTCATCTATTTGGGTTGTTGTAAGCCTATCACTTTGATTTCTGCCTTGTGCAGAATCTTGCATATCAGAGCGTGGCAAACTACCTTCCACATTAGATGGATCTCTCCCATCATCATTGGGACTTTGAGGTTTTAGATTATCAAAAAATTGCAAGTGATCAACTTCACTTGTGTTCTTCACATCAGTTGAATCACAGGTTT
This sequence comes from Tanacetum coccineum, assembly GCA_026074375.1. Classification (NCBI taxonomy): domain Eukaryota; kingdom Viridiplantae; phylum Streptophyta; class Magnoliopsida; order Asterales; family Asteraceae; genus Tanacetum; species Tanacetum coccineum. The sequence continues at coordinate 16,325 of BQNB010108918.1, read as the reverse complement.
TTTGTTTAAAAGGAAATACAGTCTCATAAAACTTCACATCTTTAGAATAGAAAGCATTTCTAGTATCAAGACTTAACAACTTATAAGCTTTTTTATTAGAAGAATAACCAATAAGAACACACTTCTCAGATCTGATAGACATTTTATCATGATTGTTTAAAATGGTGGAAAAACAAAGACACCCAAAGGACCTCAAGTGGAAAATATTAGGTTTTTTTATTATAAACCAACTCATATGGAGACTTTTCATTTAAGACAAATGATGGCAGCCTGTTTATAAGATAAACTGCAGTTAGAACACAATTAGACCAAAACCTAAGAGGAATTCCCCCCTAAAACATTAGACTCCTTGCAACATTAAGCAAGTGTCTATGTTTCCTTTCAGCAATCCCATTTTGCTGAGGAGTATAAGAACAAGAGGTCTAATGAAATATACCTAATTCAGAAAGAATGTCAAACATTTTCTTATTAACAAACTCAGTTCCATTATCAGACCTTACAATCTTGATTTTTATATTAAATTGATTATGAATCAAGTTTATAAAAGATATAAAAACATCAAAAACCTCATCCTTAGTTTTTACTAAGTATACCCATACAGCCCTGGAATAGTCATCAACTATAGTCAAGAAGTATCTATAACCTTCTCTGCTATGAACTCTATTAGGACCCCACAAATCTAGATGAACAAGTTCACCTAAAGTTTTAGATTTGTGATCAGACAAAAGGAAAGGTTCCCTTGTTTGTTTAGCCCTTTGACAGATTTCACAAACAGGCACAAAAGTATTATCAGACATATTAAGGTCTTTTTTAGCATAGACAAAACTTATTCAGCTGAATGACCAAGTCTATTATGCCACAACAGTTTAGAAACAAGAAAATTCATAACCATATTAGACTGACCTATATAATTAGATTTGTTTACATCAAATAGGTATAGGCCACCTGATTTTCTACCAGTCCCCAGAATTCTCTCCCTTTTTAAGTCCTGAATATAACATTGATTTTCATCAAAACTAACAAATATCTTACTATCTCTTATGAGCTTTTTCATAAAGAGCAGACTAACATAATATCCAGGAACAATAAGAACATCATATAGCATCACATTATTAGCCAATTTTAAGTTTCCAACATGACTAATAACAACAAGAGTACCATTGGGATGACCAACAGTAATTTTAAGATCAGATATATCAACAACATTAACCATACCAGTTATAAACCCATTTAAGTGTTGGTTAGCCCCAGAGTCAATAATCCACCCCAAAGTAATAGTGGTCATATACAGACTAGAATTAGAGAAAAAATATCTAGAAAAGTTAATATTAAACCAGACATTTCCATTAAAGAATGAAGCCCTACCTGCCATATTGGCATGTATGCTTCCAGTAGACTTATCATTGATCAGATTGAGGAGCTTTTGAATCTGCTCAGAAGTAAAACCAGAAGACAGACTAGAAGAAGAGGGTTTATCACTCATTTTAACATCAGAATTAACATTAAAAGATTGTTTTCCAATATTAGAATTAGAATTGACATTTCTTTTAAAACCTTGTAGAAATCCAACAATTTCAAAACACCTATCAATAGTATGACCAATTTTACCATAATGTTTGCAATTTAGGTTTGGATTATGTCCTCTATTGACTTTACTTGAAGTACCTCTGGTGAAGTTATTACCATTATTGTTAAACTGTTTCTTATTATTGTTCAAAGTTTTAGCAACAAAAAAAGTAGCATTCTGCTTAGACTCAACTCCACCAGAGGACTCAGGAACCCCTCTATGGGATTCTTCCCTAGAAATCACATTATAAGCATCCTTTACTTTAGGAAGGGGATCTCTTGTTAAAAGAGAACTCCTGATAACAGTCATTAAGGCCCATCAAAAATTGCATCAACTTCATGAGTTGTTGATGCAACCTCAATTCCTTACTGGCATCACAACTACATTTAACATCACAGGTACACTTAGGCAGTTTAGTCAAAGCATCAAATTCCCTCCATAAGGAGTTTAATCTATGATAGTAATCAGCAACTGAACTACCACCTTGTTTAACAGTATTAATCTTTTGGAGCAAATTATACACAACAGAACCATCAACTTTATCATATGTTTCTTTTAATTCCTTCCACACAACAGCAACATTTTCAGAATACACCAAACCCATATAAACATCTTGAGAAACAACATTCATAATCTAAGTTAAAACCATGGCATTACATCTATCCCATTGAGCAGATAAAACTTCACTAGTAGCATAAGATTCTTTCAAACAAGATCCATCAACAAAACCATACTTATTCCAAGCTTGCAAAGCTAATTTCACAGCACCAGACCAGATTCTATAATTCTCAGTTCCAAGAAGTTTAAATGGAATAATAACAGAATTACTATTATCACTATTTTGAACATGCAAAGGATTACCATCATCAAGATTATTGATAGAATCAACAACAAAAGTACCACTAGGACTAGCACCAACCATGATGACAAATCAGACAAATAACCAGACAAAGCAAAATACAGACAAACAAGACAAATAGAAACAGATAAAATAAAAGAGAAAGGAAAGAAAGTAGTTCCCAGGCTTCCTTGCCACTCAAGGCGGTAGGTCAAGGGCAGATTAAGACACAACAAGAATAAGACAATAACAAAGAACAAGGAAAATAAAGAGAGGTGTTACAGAGCTTAACAGCAGCGGAAGACATATATTCACTCTCTTCTTGATTCACTTAGTCAAAAAGAGATAGAATACTCCAGAATCAGCAACCAAACACCAAGAATTGAAAACCCCCCAATCCACAAAAAATTAGGGTTTTAAGAAAACCCTAATTTATTCAATTCGAGCAGTTAACTAACCAATTAACCGCTTCTAGAATCAAACCAACCAGCCTAATCAAGACCTCTTTACAAGAATGAAAAACCCCTAATTTCTCAAAACCCTAATTGATCAATTAACACGATTCAGAGCAACCTTGCTCTGATACCATGTAAACAATATCTAATCAATACTAAGAACATCAAGATTTGCACTCAACCAACCTCCCTACGTGCTCTTTTATTACCAATGAATATACAAGAAGACTACTCCCCAATCAGGTTATAGCCAAACGATTACAAAAAACAATGATCAATCCCCACTAGGTGGATCTTGATCTAAACCTCACTACAAATACAATGAAACACTCAGAAATAAGAACAAGTTTGAATAAAAAGATCAACCTTGATGAAACTATAACCAAGACTCTCAATATCTGAATGATATTGAAGAATACAAAGACTTCGTGATTGCACGATTAAACTAAAAGAAACCAAGAGAACAGACTGAATGAATAAACCCTAAGGAGGTAACTTTGCTTATATAGAGGCAAAAGTTTCACTTAGGACCTCTAGGATATAAACTTGACACTTCAGGCAACAAACTTCTCAACCAAGAAAGGAACTTTGAACACTTGACATAACAAGTCACTGAACTTCTCAATATTATTTAACATTATTGTTCATTTATTCTCTTCTTATAGATACGTATGCACATATATATTGTTTGTCTTGTATAACCAATGATACAGTGAATATATTACAAAATTTCAATAAATGGAACATGTTATTCGGAAATATCAATGTTATTTTCAGATGTATCATTTTCAAGCTAGCATTTGATGTTAGGTACTTGCAAGCAACGGAATTATTTTTGGTCCATCTCACTATCATTGTTGCTGCCATCTACATATACGTACATATTTCTAGAATTTAATTTGGCCAATAAGAGCATCGATCTCCAATGAAGGTCCATGGAGCTTAGCTACTCCATGGTGAGTTGGTGACATAGATTCCAAAAACTTAAACCTTCCGTTGTAGTACCAAGTACAGGAGGATTTATATAGAAATAGAAAAAAATATTTATTTGTATGAACTTTCAGCATCTCCCATATTCAAGTCATTATGCCTTTTTACTATTCTAAAAAGCTTTGTTAATAACTTTTTATGCATTTGACTTGAAAACTTTTGAAAGACTTTTAACAAGGACTTGTTTATTAAAATCTGATGTGGCATGACGTCGAATTGGTAAATTTTATAGCATTGGAGATGCGCTAATAAAAATATAGTAATATACACATAACTATTTAGTTGATATAAGGCCATCCACAATGCTCCCACATGGCATCATTCAATAGAGGAATAATATGACACGTCATAGATTAATGCATTGTGAAAGGTGCATTGAAAGAGAGTTCTTCTTTGAACATACAAGCATTATACCATGTTGGTTCCTCCACTATCTATTCAATCTAAATTCATTATATATGCTCTTTTATAGAAATATAAGAAGGGTATATAGTGACATGGCACCTTTGTTTTAGTAGGTAAGGTTTAATGTGTTGAGAAGATTTTATGTGAAAGGTATAATGATGATATGTCATCTTATTAGACTCAAAAATGTTGTATACATTGAGGATGCCCT
>BQNB010108917.1:7982-22861 GCA_026074375.1 Tanacetum coccineum | reverse complement strand
ATGTAAGGTATAATTAAAAAAAGTAAGGTTTAAGCTCAAAGTGCGGTTTCTAGCAAGCTTCGACCAAGACGAAAAATAAAATAAAATTTACTAAGTTAAGAATAATAAAATCCTCAGGGTAAAATATGGAAATATCTGAATTACGATAAACACGCAGACAGGCAACGAGCTAAAAGACAGCTCAGAATTACCGGAAACATAAAAATTACAGAATTGGGTAAACAGTAAAAATAAATTTTACTTAAAGGTAAATATAGGAATAAAATATAATTAAATTATTTACCAGATTTTACGGAGTATTACATTTATCATGTTACCTTTGATGAGAGTATGGAAGCCATCATGTTCACCAATAACTTAGTTATATGAAATTAGAATTTATGATTCATCTAGATATCATCCTAATGATTTTTTTTATGAGGATGACCCATCTAGACAATATCAAGCAAATTCTAATATTTCATACTACATCACTCCTCATAATCGTTCACTTACTAAACTCACAAAAGACACTCATATCCCTAAAGTGATTACTCCAAATGAGCAAAACACACTTCACACTAAGGATGTTGAAGATCATGTTGACCTAATAAACACTAAAGGGACACAAGAACTTTAAAATGAACTAATCAACTGTCAACCCACTGAAGAACCTTCATGGAACAACATTGAAACCTCAGTGTCCATAACTGAACTTTTAGTCCCTGAAGTGACTCAGTTTCCAATCACTCATCATGCATCAACAAGTTCACATCCTACTCCTCAGGATAGATGGTCAAGAGATCAACACATTGAACTTGTGAATATTATTGGTGAACCCACTAAAGGCATGCTTACAAGAAGCAAGGATGCCAAACTAACAGCTGTCTCATCTAGTGAATATCTATTTGCTGAATTTCTCTTTGAGATTGAACCTAAAAAGGTGTTTGAGGCACAAAACATCCGGGGTGGGTTGATGCAATGCAAAAAGAATTGAATTAGTTCTGTAGAAACAAAGTTTGGGTATTTGTTCCACTCCCTCAATGAAAATTAGCCATTAGTTCAAAATGGGTGTTCAGGAACAAAAAAGATGAACTTGGAACTGTGACAAGAAACAAAATAAGACTGGTTGCACAAGGTTATAGTAAAGAAGAAAGAATTGACTATGATGAAACCTTTACACCAGTAGCAAGGATGGAAGCCATCAAGATCTTTCTTGCTTTTGCCACCCATATGAACTTCAAAGTCTTTCATATGGATGTCAAAAGTGCCTTCCTGAATAGAAAACTAAAAGAAGAAGTTTATGTCAAACAACCTCCTAGTTTTGAGAGTAGTGAATTCCCTGACTATGTTTGTAAGCTTGATAAAGCTCTCTATGGACCTAAAAAGCACCAAGGGCATGGTATGAGACTTTATGTACCTTTCTTATTCAGAACAAGTTTGTCAGAGGAAGAATTGACAATACTTTGTTCATTTTCAAAACCAAAGGGGATGTCCTACTTATCCAAGTGTATGTTGATGACATCATATTTGGCTCAATAAATTATAAACTTTGTAAACAATTTGAGAAACTGATAACAAAGAAGTTTGAAATGAGTATGATAGGGAAACTCACTTACTTTCTTGGATTTCAAATCAAGTAGATGACAAAGGAATATCCGTTTGTCAAGAAAAGTACACAAGGGACTTACTAAATAAATATGAAATTTATTATAGTTCCTTAGTGAAGACACTCATGGTTCCACCAAATAACCTAGGTCTTGGCCTTGCTGGTAAACGAGTCAATGAGACCTTATAAAGAGGAATGATTGGGTCCCTGATGTACTTAACTACAAGTCGGTATGATATCTAATTTTCAACATGTCCATGTGCAATATATCAGGCCAATCCAAAAGAATCACATCTCATTTCTGAGAAAAGAATCTTCAGGTACCTGAAAGGTACTTCATCCCTTAGTTTGTGGTATCTAAAGAGCTCAGGATTTGATCTAAAAGGATACTAAGACTCAGACTATGCTTGTTGCAATACGAACAAAAAAGCACCTTAGGTGCCTGTCAAATGCTTGGAGGAAAATTGGTTTGTTGTAGTGCAAAGAAAGAGCAGTCAGTGGCTATGTCCTTTGCTAAGGCTGAGTATGTTGCTGCTGCTGCTGGGTGTTGTGCAAACATTCTTTGGATGAAAAAGTCAACTCAGAGACTAAGACATTCATTACAAAATGGTACCCATCTTTTGTGACAACACCAGTGCCATTGCCATATCCAATAACCCGGTCCTTCATTCAAGAACCAAACACATTGACATAAGATATCATTTCATCATGGACCACATCTTAAAAGGAGACATTGAATTAAACTTCATCCCCACTGAGTATTAGCTAGCGGATATCTTTACAAACCCCTGGATGAACATACTTTCACAAGACTGAAAGCAGAATTAGGCATGCTAAACATTGATTGATTAGTGTCCCTGATTAATCATGTTAAGTATGGTGTAAATATTCTCCTCTCCTTGAAACTCTCTCACTGATAACAAATATGATCCCCATGACACTAAGGAACACATTAAATGAGTAACTAAATGCTCTAAGTATTTAGTTACTTAATGTCCTAGGTTGGTGACTGTACATATTAAATAAGGAACAAATATTCCTTATCTAACTGTCATCCAACAGTCATGGGTCCCTGATTGGATTTAAACTAACACCTTTATATATATAATATAATAAAATATATATAATAAGTATAATCTAAAAATAATCAATGAAACCGAGAAGTAGTATAGAATATTCCCGAGTTGTTTATCCCCAACGAGACTGTGCTTGAAAATCGGTACAGTCGGAAAATTGAAGTTTGAATGAGATTAATGATTTGGGAGTTTTAGAGAAAGCTAAATTAATCAATAATAAGCAAAAACCAATGAGAAAACCTAGAAAATTACCGAAATTAACTGAAAAAAAAAAAACGAGCGCAGGAATCCCGAACAAGGGCGTCAAATAACCTAATATAAGAAAGTTTTACTTTTAATCTACTTAGGTGACTAAATGATAGTGTTTAAAAAGGATTAGACTAAAATCGTGTTTTAATAAACGAACTTTTAAAATGGAAAAACACAAAAAACGGGGCCAATCCACGTTCTTTAAAAAGTAAGATTTTGCAAAAACGACCCTACGAAAGATTTTTTATTTTTCCTAAGTGAATACTGATAAAAGAAAATTTTCTAAAAAGAAAAATATTTTTTTGATTTTTATTTAATTTATTATAATTAAAAAACAGTTTTAATAAAAATAAATGATTAAAAATAGTAAACGATTATGAAAAATTATGAAAAAATTAGGGAAAATAAGTTACACTACAAAGATCCTAAGAAAAAACTAAAGTTGGAAAAAACAGCTTATTAATAAGCTGTTAATAAGCTAAATGTGGGTTGTTTGCTTATAAGGTTAAATGGGCTTATATATTAAATCTAACAAACCTCTACCGGATGAGCTATTGTAGCACATCGGTAGAGGTGTTGTTATAAAAGTGTTGGTTGATTTGGGTGAGGTCCCGAGTTCGAGTCTTGCTCACTCGGGGTCTCCCCTAATCCCAACGCTTTTATTCCTTATTTTTTTTTACAACTTTTTGAAAAGACTAAAAATAAGCAACTTTAAAAAAAGGAAAAAATTTTGAAACTCAAAAATAAGCACGAAAATAAGCTATATAAGCAAACAATTAGCTTATTTTACACTAAGTCTCAAATTAGCCAATTGTTTAGCTTTTAAAAGAAAATTAAGCTAGTGACTTTGGCAAATAAGCTAAGGCAGGCAAGAGGACTTGTCTAAAAAGCACTTAGACACAAAAATAAGCAACTAAATAAGCTAAATAGGCAAAAAAGCTAAAATGCTAAAACACTTAAAATTTTTGACTAAAAATGCAAATAAGCTCAAATAAGCTTAAAGCAAAACCTAACAAGCAAAAAGGGGCTTATTCTAACCTAATAAGCTAATCTACACCTAAATAAGCTAAAGCTAATAAGCTACAAATAAGCAAAATTACACCACCAGTACTAACTCAGAGTTAGTACTGGTAGGCAAAAAGCCCAAAAGGACTTTTCTAGCTTAAAAATAAGCTAGGAAAATGATCCTTATGGCTTAGTGGCTTATACCACTATAAAGCTTATCCAATAAGCTTCAATAAGCAACATTCAAAATAGAGTTTGAAATTCAAATAAGCACCTAATAAGCTCAAGGAAAAAGCTATGCCATACTGTCTCAACACTTATAAAATTTTGACAGACTTTGAAAAAGTACAAACATGAGGAATATCTGTTCTTCGCTCCAGGGGAGATTTTCTCAAAGGCAAAGCGGCACAAATAAAAATAAATAGCTCTAAAAATAAGCTCGAGGCCAAATAAGCTTGAAAAATTAAATATGGAGTTAGTTTAAACAGATGGACACAAGCTTCCTAATGAGCTCTTTTGTGTTTTCTCCACATTTTTTATAAAAGCTAAAACACAAAAATAAGATTCTGCTGATTTTTCGACGGGACAAAAGAGTAATTTAAAGACATTAAAGCTTATCAAAACCTAGGACAGAGGTTTTGATAAAAACCTAAAGTCACAAATTCTTAAGGACACTTTTAAAACACATAAAACATGTTCCCAACATAATGCTTTAATTGCTGTTGGTTTGGACAACTTATCGAATTGAAAGCTGTTCCCTGAAACAGCGTTATTATTCCATCATTTATATTTAAGGGCCTTTATTTAGATGAAATAAAAATCTCTAATAAACAGATTTAGGAACCAAAAAACTTTTGAAAATCGCTTAAAATAAGTAAGATATAGCTTAACAGCAGTTGAACTCTAAAATGACCCCAAGAAAAGACTTTTGGAAACTGTTTTGGACCCTATTTTTTATACCTTAACCCAATATCACCCCCCTTTAGATTTTTTAAAACATCGTACTTTTAAGTTGAACAAAGTAACCTGATTTAGCACAATGATTTGAAAACAGGATATAATTATACATGAAAAAAGTATACAATTAATAAGCGCAAAGAGTATACACAAACAAATTGCACTTATAGGGGATTGAAAATAGTAGGCCAATTTTCATTGACGAACTTATATAACAATAACATTCTTATTATCGTCATGCAGTTTTAATGTAATTCTTATAACGACTAAGTCAAGGTAGAATGCATTCCGAGTGCATGAGATATAATAAGCATAGCTAAGGTAACAAATAAATATGTACTCACATTTTTGATTAATTTAATAAGCTCACTATAATAAGTGTAGAAAATTAAGTATGCTCACGATACTTTAAATAGGCAAAATTATAAAAAAGAGGGTACATCATCTATTACCCCTATGTTGATACCCTAAATCAATGCAGGTTTGATAAGCTAGTCTAACAAAGCTTCCAGCTTTGTATATTATAAACAATGTGTAGCTATCGGTCTTATAAAGCAATTCCTAGCTTGCTTCAGTACTCGCCATAAAATTCTGTTCCTGACAGGCTATTTAAGGTGGAGGATTTTTTTTTTTTGTGTTGTTTTGTATTATTTTATTATATTATTTTCTTTTGTTTAATCTTATTTAGCATTTTAAACAAAGACAAATTATGTGAGGCTTACTAAGAGAGTTAATGAAAGCTTCTTAAAGCACTTATTAGAGGAGATCTGATATCAAAAGAGCTTGAAGACTACAAAATTTATTCTTAAACGAACCTTAAATTTCATTAATACTCAAAACTTTACAAATAGTGAATAATTCCCAGGTACTGAAAAATTTATTGAATGATTAAAAAGTAGAGTAAAGAAATAAAAACCTAAAAAATATACTAGATGGCCAAATTGGCTTACATAGATGTTCACTTTATTTTATAATTCTATGAAGAAGATTGTAGGACGGTGTGGGTTTTTCATAGAGACATCTCAGGGTGTGTTTTGTATGCTTTTCTTGTGTAGTTTCGTTATGGTAGAAGAGCACGAAGAAATCTTGGCCCTCTATCATTTTTTGTTGGCCCAATCTCAATCTAGACCCTTGATTTCTTCTTGACCATTAACAGAATACGGATTGCCAAGTGTGGAAGTAGTACCCATCTTGTGGGGGTGGGGGCGTGTGTGGTGGTGATAGGTTTTGGCTATGTTGCTGTATCAGTAATGCGTACAGGTGTTATGATGGCGTGAACCATGTCGGGGATGAAGTTTTTTGGAGGGTAAATGGTGAAGTAAACAGTATTATAATCTCAGGGGTGTTAAGTTTGGGAGATGGCATAAGAGGCCCCTCAGTTGTATAAGTTTTGTTGCAAAAGTGTCCTGTGGGGTTTTAATAAGTTTCAAGGGTGGGGAGTGAAGTTTTAGGGATTGGCAGGATACACCCTCAAAGGTTATATCTTCATTTGCATCACACGTCGTTGTGGGGGCTAACATTAGTTAATAACTTTGAGGTTTGGTAGTTCAAGCCCCTTAAAGTTATATAAGGTTTTGCAAATGAGGTCCTTATGTGGTACAAGTTTCAACAGTTGGGAGGATTGGTCCCTCTACTTCTTTGTGAGCTTACAACTAAAATGAGTTGGGCTTTTTGTTTAGGATTTTGGCCCGTTTATGATGTAAGGCCCATTTGGTCTTCAAATGTACCCTTAATGGGCTACCACGACCCATTAAATGGGTAAGGGTGGGTCCATTAAGGTCTTCTTCGATTACGGCTTTTGTCTTGACTTTGGCTTTTGTCAGGGTTGACTTTTTGACTTTGACTGGACTTTTTGGTCTTTGGCTTTGATTTGACTTTGTCTTTTCCACGCTTTTCCATTCCGTGCTCGTTTTGTCCGTTTTTGCTTGATTTTTTCATCCTTTTCTTGGATATCTTGTTTCCTGCACAAAATAAGTGAAAACATACAAATACAATGTATTTTTGGTACTTTTTGGGTCATTTAAGTCCGGTTTTGATGGAAAATGGTATGTGTAATTAAGCACATACCAGTCCCACACATCCCACTAAGCATTTAATGCTCACTTCCACAAAAAATATCCCTTCCCAAAATGTCATTTCACTTCCCACCAAATCCATTATTCGCTCGTCATGCCTACAAAAAGTGCACAACAGAGTAACGGTTGCACAGTTGCCGTTAAAGACGAAAGTGGGTCTAGTGGAAGGAAATTGCATTTAATGCGGATACCAAACCGTTTTCAAAAATATTTTCAAAATAATTTTGATTTAAAATCCTTTCACAAACCTCACCTATAAATACCACATCAAAAACAAGAAACACACACAAAGTTTTCAAAGGCAAATAAACTGCAAAATTTCTCTCTCAAACAGAATTGTGTGTGTTCTTTATTTTCTGTAAGTCTTTCTCAATGTTATATCACGTACGCGCCAACGATCCAAGTAAACTACAGATCTTGAATATAACAATGGAAACTATGTTGTAAATCACTCAACTAAGGAAGTAAAATCTGAACTTGCAAAGATTTCAAATCATGAGGCACTGGTCCAAAACACCCTAGTGCTTAAAACATCCTTTCCTATGGATTGGAGTTGTGACCATCTGTGTTTGATACACTTGCCATTGCCCCTTTCAAAACCCTCAATATGGCAACCTCCCAAGAAATAACGTATGCACCTTAGTGTGGTGACATGATTGTTGAATCTGTCCAATTTCAAAGCAATAACTTTGCGGGAAATTTCCAGTACCCAAAAGTCCCAGTCTACAAAAAATATTGGTATATTATTAAGAATTGGCTTCTGGTAAGGCTTTTACTCAAACACCATAAGTGTTATATCAAAACTACCTCTGGGAGTTTTGCTGTACTGCTATGGTCATAGACCCAAACCCACCAACTGATGACTCTAAGGTTTGTCCTCTCAACGAGTTAATCATCAAGTTCACCGTGAAGAATGGTAAGACGCCATTAATTTTAGAATATAAGAAATTTTGTCAAACCACGGGTCTTGAATATAACAATGGAAACTATGTTGTAAATCACTCAACTGAGGAAGTAAAATCTAAACTTGCAAAGATTTCAAATCATGAGGCACTGGTCCAAAACACCCTAGTGCTTAAAACATCCTTTCTTGTGGCTTGGAGGATCCTGTTGACCTTTGTCATTCAGGTCCTCAATGAAAATCACTCATCTACTGAACAATTAAGTCTAAGTCAACAATTAATAGTATTCAGTCTCCTCACCGGGACTAAGATTGACACAAGAGAGATCATTTACAATGATCTCGTAACCATGCTAATGGCTAAATCTAGGAAAAGGTATGTATCTTATCCTAGGTTCATTTTATGTGCCCTACAAAGGTTACTGGATTTTGAATACCCTCAGGACCAAAAATTTAGGTATCTTCCCCCTGTCATGAGTCAATAAAAATTTTCAAAGAATCCATCCCAAGTCGACCCTATTGAATTGACGACATTTATGATTGATATCATCAATCATGAAACCTCAGTGTCTCTTTGCATCTGAAAAGACTAGGAAGTATTTCATTTCACACTTCTGTAGCATTGTCTTATTTTATTAAGTGTTGGTTATCTCTATTAAAACCAACTTATTTCGTCTAATGACTTGTTAAAGACTTTGAGTTGGTACATTTATAAACCAACTAGTTCACTGAAGGATGGGGCTAGTATTCGTCTGCTTCATCAAATGGCAGAATTTCACATCTATACCTCCGACACTAGCCCATTGTTATTGAAGATCAAATTTTTGAACCTTGAAGTTCGAACTAATAGAGAGATGGTGGCCAATGATGATGAAACCGTGGTTTTTATAGACTACTTGTTTTATGTTTACTTTATGGATTTGGACGAGCATGTGTGGTTTTGTTGCTTTTTCTGGAGCATTGGTATCAGTTAGGATTATTCACATGTTTAAACCTGTGTGTGTCACCCATGTTGCCTTTAAGAACTGTTTAGAATTTAACTTTAGCTGGTGTAGTTTTATGTACTCTCTAAGCCTATGATAAAATACAAGCTATGACTGTGCTATTGAGTGATCACCCTGAAATGAAACACTCAAACTAGTGAGAGTTGAGTGATTTTTATCCCCTTTTCGTGAGGTGTTCGGCTTTGGTATTTTCTAGCATATGTAGTTTGTAAATTCATATCTCACGAGTTATGTTAGGGGATATCTTTTTGGAAATGAGTCTAACGGGTCTACTTGAGGGCAAATAGAAGTCAAGTGGGGGCATATTTGATAACATCAAATACTCTATACCTTTTTGTATCAAAATCCTTTATAAAATGATCATAATTGTTTGATTTGTGATTAAAATTTGTATTTAATGATGAAACCGTGGTTTTTATAGACTACTTGTTTTATGTTTACTTTATGGATTTGGACGAGCATGTGTGGTTTTATTGCTTTTTTTGGAGCATTGGTATCAGTTAGGATTATTCACATGTTTAAACCTGTGTGTGTCACCCATGTTGCCTTTAAGAACTGTTTAGAATTTAACTTTAGCTGGTGTAGTTTTATGTACTCTCCAAGCCTATGATAAAATACAAGCTATGACTGTGCTATTGAGTGATCACCCTGAAATGAAACACTCAAACTAGTGAGAGTTGAGTGATTTTTATCCCCTTTTCGTGAGGTGTTCGGCTTTGGTATTTTCTAGCATATGTAGTTTGTAAATTCATATCTCACGAGTTATGTTAGGGGATATCTTTTTGGAAATGAGTCTAACAGGTCTACTTGAGGGCAAATAGAAGTCAAGTGGGGGCATATTTGATAACATCAAATACTCTATACCTTTTTGTATCAAAATCCCTTATTAAATGTTCATAAATGTTTGATTTTTGGTTAAAATGTGTACTTAATCACTTTATGTTTCATCTACAGGAAATTATGAGCGTTGGAAACGAATGACATGGGAATTGGATCGACAAGTGTACAAAATGCACCAATTACGGACTCTAGGAGAAAACTATGACGTAGTTGCCCCGTATAGACTATGTCGTAGCTCAAAGATGGACCAAGGCATAAAAGGAACTACGGCGTATCCCAGCTCTTTAGCTACGTCGTAGTTATCATGAGTCATCAAGGACGCACTTGCTTAGGCATAAATATGGCGTAGTTCACCTCTTTTGCTACGTTGTAGTTAAAATGGGCTATTGAAGGAAAGTTGCATCAGCAAACTACATCGTAGTTCGACACTTATAACTACGTTGTAGTTAGGTCGAAAAGTATAAATAAAGGCCCATAACCTGCACATTCGTATCATTCAACCAAGAGGAGTTCTTAGAGATCATCTAGGGCTTCCATAGGGCAAGAATTTGGCCACATTCATCAGTTCAAGGGAGAAATTGCTTTTTCATTCATACTTCGTATTAATCATTCTACTGACAGTTTGTAAGACAATTATGTTCAATCAATCCATGATCCTTTTCATTATGTCTTGTGTTATCTGTGTTATGAGTGGCTAAGCACCTTAAGTGCTAGACTTGTTATGATGTTGTTATAGTTTTAATGTTTGTTTCATATTGATTTATCATTTTATTGGATATCCTTATTGCTTGTTGCATGATCCACGAGTTTTGGTAGTATTGAGGGTATGTAGATCCTGTTAAGCTTTATATTAGGATTATTAGTTGAATTATGGTTTAATAGGATATTAGGAATAGGTTTGAAACTGTTCTTAGTGTAAGGATTGCCCAAATCACCGCCTAAAGTAATTTAGATACTTATAAAACACGGGAAACTCTTCTTGGAGGGTTTATAGTCGAAAAGTGGGATTATCAACATTAGACATGTCTTTAAGATAGTTGGGGTTAATCACTATAGCCTTGATACCCGACTTCCGTGATCATGGGAGATTGAGATCGTAGGGTATATAGGACATGTTTCAATTCCAATTCATGGCCGTTGATTTTAAAACCACCATTATAAACGGTAAAGTAGACATTGCACTAGGAAACACCATTTCAACTGTAACGAGGGAATAACTAGGCTAGTACATCTCTCTTTTTGATTAATCTTCGCATTTAAATTTCGCATTTAGTTTATTTTTTTAAATCAAATCATTTAACCTGTGACAAATTCAAATTAGTAACTAAAACACTTAGCTCTTAGGACGACCTCGGATTTACCATTCCTACAATATATATGACTGCGTTCTCTGCTCGTTAGTGCGTTGTAGACCATACGTAGTTAAGTTTTATAAATTTAGAACATGGTAATTTGTTTAAATGAATTATACGCGTTAAGAAACATACAACTCACTGATAGGGGTCAGCCTTCAACTTTAGTTACTGATATATCAGGGGCTGGCACTAAGTACCACGTGGATCAAACCCAATCCACTCGATTTGAGGTGTCAAACCCTGACTACAACAAAGGCAAGATTTCTTCTAAAGTGGAGCCGGATACTGAACCTATGATACTACAAACATTCGATGATCTTCAATCTCTCTTAGACTTATAGGATGAACTCCAAGGTGAAAGTGATGAAGAGATCTATGATGCTGGAGAAGGGGGGGGGGGGGGGAAATAGTGGAAAGTAGAATGCCTCAACTGAACTCAGTCTCCCTCACTAAATAAGATCAACCCTAAATCCTCCAAAGCAAAGAAGTGTGATAACTCTCCTCATACATCAAACTCTAAATCATCATCATGCTCTAAGACTTTCAAACCCTTTGACAGCTACATGCAACTTACTGAAAGAGTGTTGGTAAGAAATCTTCAAGGTTTTCAAAGGTACTTTATGCTCAAGTTGTTGAAGACAATTAGAAAAAGCATGAGGAAGTTGCTGCCTCGTATGCTGATTTAAAATGGAGCATCGAAGACTTTCACGCAACAACCTTCTAAAACTATGAGAACACTAATGATTCTCTCATAAACTATCAGAAAATCCTCACTCAAGTCAAGTCTGACCAAGTCACAGGCCTCAACAGGATCCCCACCAATCTTTAGGAAGTTCAAAATGTTGTAAAGGAGGATCTTACACTAAACAAGAAAGTGCTTGAGGCTGCAAAGGCTTACACCAAGAATTTCACCAACCTCACTGAGCTTCTAACCTTGGTAAAGAGCTTTGATTTTCCTAGTTTCAAAACTACTGTTGAATCTCTGTAGGCTATAGTGACTGCTCAGATTGATCATCTTGGCAAACGTGTTGAGTCCTCTGCCTCCATGGCCTAGAGTGTTGGTCCTAGGATGACCAGAATTGAGAACACTCAGGCTACCATCAAGTTTGACATTGCATCCCTCAAGACAGACACTTTTGAAATTAAGGCTATGATGTCTGCGATGTTTTGTGATTTTATAGAACAATCCTTTTCCACTCCCTCAAGCAGTGTGTTTGAGCCAACACTTGCTATCACTGGAGTTCTAGCAAATGTTGGGGGGGAATTCTGCACATACGCAACTATAAGTCCTTTTGTTTCAAGTATTAAACCCTCTCGACCTGATGGGGAGCAAGCTGATATGAATACTAAACCAACCCAAACTGTTATCCCACTAACTCTGTATCCAAAAACACCAATCACACCTGAAGGAAGAGTCATTGAACTGTAAACAAAACCAATCACTAAAGAAAAGGATGCTGAGGGTGTTGAAGTCAATACGGAGCATGTTCAAGAGCCTTAGGACACTGAACCAATTCCAATAACAATTGTCAGGCCAATAGCTAAATCTACTCCTCAAGTTAAACACAATGGATCATCATTATCAAGGACACAACTCACTAACACTGTCATTGACATCACACCTCCTAAAGAACAACCTGAGACCACACACACCCACTCCTAATATGAACGAGGAAAGGGTATAGCTAGAGACACTTATGAATTTGTTAGGATTTTAGATCTGATTAACAATTAAACTTATCACGAGTATGCAGGGAAAGATCAAACACGTATAGAACTTATAATTAACAAGGGATTGAAGATATACCTTTAGCAAGAAACGTTAGACTGATTATAGCAATAAACGTTACACTGTCTTCAATATACCCGTGTGTATAATACCACGCGAAACAACCAAGGATCAAAAGAATAATCCCTCTCCTTCGTCACACATAATACGTTCTTAGCAAACAATGAAGTATGCTAGTAGTAGTAGTGGTTTAGCAAACAAACACCGTATCTTGACAATCAACTAAACCGGAAACCTTTGTAGTTTCTTTGGGTCGAACCAAAATCCAAAACCAAAAACCCTTTGTGGGTTTTGGTCGAACAAACCAAGGGAGGGAGGTAGGAGAGATTTAGGGTTTATTTTCTTAAAACACACATCAATAATGAACCCTTGAATCCCTCTTTATATATCCTCGCTATAACTTGAAGGAAAAAAACAAACTCAACTTCCTTTGGGAGTGGGTATTCGTTCGTCCGCCCGGCCTAAAGGAAAAGGGGCAACCCGAACCTTCCTTTTTCTTGGTTTTACACATTAGTCCTTTTAGTTTAACATTTAAACAACTAACTAATGTAATTATTAATTGTTTGCTAAATCAATAATATATATTACTTTAATATATAAAACATCGTTCTACATATTAACGTGTGCGTTCCCGTAGGCTCAAATAATTCCTTGACATATATAATTTATATTTGTTCATATTCCAACAGCTCCCACTTGGACATGTATAAATTATATAATACCATTGGTAAGCGTCTAGCAACACGCCAATGCTCTCAGAAACATCCGAGAATGGTTTCTTAAAATACGGACAAAATGATTTATGAATTTACAATCCCTTTGTTTTTGATACCGTGTTAAAAATGGATATGAATCAATGTCATTCCATTATTTTAACGATTATGCTTCTCGTATATGTAACTAATCAAGATTACCAAAAATAATGAGACATATTTACATGAGTTTTCGGGTACGGTCATACACACATCTGATTAATTCTATGAGGGGCCTAGTGGCATCATTCTTCAACTTTTGAAGGAACAAATTCTATATTGACTACAAGTGCTAAGTCATTATGTTTCAAAATCAGTTTTGAAATAGCCCTCATTAGTTATCCATATTTTAGCATAACTTAGACTAGATCAAGTAGGATTATCCACATAT
Organism: Tanacetum coccineum; assembly: GCA_026074375.1. Classification (NCBI taxonomy): domain Eukaryota; kingdom Viridiplantae; phylum Streptophyta; class Magnoliopsida; order Asterales; family Asteraceae; genus Tanacetum; species Tanacetum coccineum. The sequence continues at coordinate 8,879 of BQNB010108917.1, read as the reverse complement.
GCAAGACCTACTTGCATCTCAAGTCTAAGGATTTTGTAAATAAAATCACTTACAAGGTTTACTTGATGACGACGATCCATAAAGTAATATCCTTGTGTCGGGGAAATCCAATATTCATATTATGAATATTGGTGATATCAACAATATCACCAATCACTCAGAATTGTCTTAATTTAACAATATTCCCATATTGTTAATCAACAACGGATTAATTTAGAATAATAACTATTATTATTCACGGATTTAAACATGCAAATATAGGACACAGTTTAAGATATATAACAAAAATACCAAGTATCATTATCATAAAATAAATTGTTCAAACATCCCTTTATCTAAATACTGAACTCAGATCTACATGAAACTACTAGCTAAACGAAGTCCCATGCTCCTAGCATGTTGAGTAAGCTTTCCTTTAGGTAAAGCCTTCGTAAAAGGATCATCCATATTGTCATGTATGTGAACTTTAAGGAATCTTATTTCTATGGTAGTGTTTGGCGCCCATCTGAACCCCTGGTTCGTTGGCGAAAAGAAGTGCGGTTGAATTGTCTCAAAACATCTTAATTAGTTCGTTTATTGTTGGTACTATACCAAGCCCTAAAATAGACTTCCTAATCCAAATAGCTTCCATCTCTGCTTCTGAAGCAGCTATGTAATTCAGCTTATACAGTTGGCTTTGCAGTAGTACTTTACTTGGAGCTTTTCTAGTCTACTGCGCTTCCGTTTTAAATGAAAACGTATCCTGTCAGAGATTTCATATCATCTATATCGATCTCAAATACAGCATTGCAATAGCAATCAACTCGAAGTTCAGCTTCTGGATTTCCACCATAAACCAAAAACATATCTTTAGTATTTCTTAGATACTTAAGAATATTTTTCACAGCAGTCCAGTGA
>BQNB010108916.1:0-22861 GCA_026074375.1 Tanacetum coccineum | reverse complement strand
TTGTATAAAAAGTCATTTTTCAAAAGTTGCTTATTTTTAGGTCCTTTAGCTTTTTCAAAAAGAAAATTTTGAAAAATAAAATAAAAAGGGAGTAGGGAAGTCAGGGGTGAGCAAGGCTCGAACCCCTGACCTCTACCCACTCAACCTTCTTAGCATACTCACTCCAATCCAACTGCCCTTGGGTCTTTCACTAGTTAGATCTTGCACCTTTTAATTATCATACACATTTTGGCAGTTTTAGCTTATTCCACTTTGTAGCTTATTTTAACTGCTTATCCCTGTAGCTTATTTTGATTTAGTATTTTTCTCACATTTGTTTTAGTGTAAAGTATTTTCTGTATTTTTTTCAGATTTTTATAAAAACATTTCGTATTTTTTATAATTTATTTTGTTTAAAAACTTTAAAAAATCATAAAAAATAAAATAAAAGTCAGAAAATTATAAACTTTTTTAAAAAAAAATTCTTTTGTCATATAGCTTCTAGGAAAAATATTTTTTTTCTTGTAGGGTCATTTTTACAAAGTTTCACTTTTTAAAGAACGGGATTTGTCCCCGTTCTTGTTTTGACTCGTTTTTAGCCTTAACAAACTCCGTTTTCGATCTAGTTTTTTATAACTTTGTTTTTAGTCACTTAGAACCCATTTTAAGTGAAAAATTCATTCTAGGGTTTAAATTGTGTAATTTAGGTTTTTGACCCTCGTTTTTTGTACCAATTTTAGGTTTTAAGTTATATTGCTTTCGTTTTTTGGTTTAGTTTATTTGTTTTTGCAGTTTTAATCATAAAAATATAAAAATCAATCAAATCATCATCCCATTCAAGCATCAATTATCAATTCGTCATTCGATTATCAAATTACACACCTCGTTGGGACATAACGACCCGGGAAATCAAATTTCCGGTTACATATATATTTTATTTTGTGAATTCTTAACCAATCCTTGGCTAAGGGTATTTGGTTAATTGTTTGCCTATATTATATATATACTATCATACGAATCAACAATAACTTTCTCTAATTCTAGGTTAAGGTTGTTGATTTTTATTTCTCTGCATTTAAGCTCATAGTTTTGAAACTCATATGTTTCACCCTAAGCCAGTTCATTCTTTTCATGTACAAGTATCCTAGATTCTAGTGACTCTAAGGCTAACTCATAACCCTAAATTTCTAGTCTTGCTATGCTATGTTTTTCTCTTTCACTATCATAATTCTTTTGAAGAGTTTTAAAAGATTCAAGACATTGTTTAGAATATTTTTGTACCTCATTGTCAGAAAGTCTTGATGAGCTTGAAGAAGAGATTGCCATTAAAGCATAGTTGACTGGTTCTACTTCAAAATTATTACTCCAGTCATAGCCTCCTAGACCATCTTGAGCTACCAGTGCCTGTGATGAAGATTTATTTGTTGGTTCATTGCTCATGCTATTGTCACCATAAGATCTTCTCCCTTGATTCCTTCCAGATCTGCATTCCCTAGCAAAGTGCCCTTTTCTGTGACATTTGTAGCACTCAATTTTTGACTTATCAAGAGAAACCGGTCATTTTTCTTTGAAATCCAAGTTCCTTCTTGTCTTCTGAATGAATTTCTTCACTCTGATAGTCAACATAGCCACCTGCCATCTAAGATCTAATTCTTCCAAGTCATCTTCATCAATTTGCTGAAAATACTCATTTTCAAGTTGAGGACTAGTTGTTGGTTGTGCAAAGAAAGAGCATGCTACATCATGAGAACATGGGGTAGTTGAAACTTGACTAATTGCTCTAGCAGTACTAACCCCAAAATCTCTACTGGCAGTACTAACTTCATTAGTACTGCTAGTGTTCTCAGAGGAAAGAAATGCCAAGTTCTGAGAAGTAGAAGTGGAACTTGAAGACATTTTCATCTCGTCTTCATAGACCCTAAGGTTGTTGTAGAGGTCATCAATATCAATCTCATCAATTATTTCTCATGATTAAAGCAATTTGACTCCATGAAGGAGGAAGACTTCTTAGGAACTTTTGGTTGATATCTTCCTTTGATACTGGAGCAGCATGAACCTCCAATTGACTTATGAGTTTTTGGAACCTATCATAAGCCTTATCCAGACTTTCATTTGGTGCAGTGGTAAAGTTTTCAAACTGATGTTTTAAAACATTCCTCTGCATCTTTTTGGATTCATCATTTCCTCCAAACCTTGATTTGATTGCAGCCCAGAGAGATTTAGCATCTGGAACATTATGAAACTTAAGGAGATATTCATCAGGTATTGCTAACAGCAAGATGCTCTTAACTCTTTCCTGATTCCTTTTGGCAGTCAGTTGTTTGGCAGTCTTAGGAGCAGGAGGACCAGATTGTTCTCCTGCTGGTGCAGCCTCTTCTTGGAGATCTCCATCGACAATTATATCCCATAGGTTATGATCTGTGTGGCAGATATATTGTCGCATTCTCATGCTCCAAATATCATATTCTCCCTTCTTGATGATAGGGATTTTCATTGCTGTTATAGTTGGTGGAGGAGAGTCTTGTTCTGTCATCTTCCTGGTTTGATTGTAAATCTGCTTCAAATAATGGAGTTCTTCTTATTCAGAGTTTCCACACAAGCTCTGATACCACTTGTTGGATCCCTTACTGAATAGATCTTGAACCTTTAGCTTGCAAAGGGTTTGTTACTTTAGATAAATCCAAAGCAACAATAATGAAACACTGATTGAACACTATTGATTATGCGGAAACTAATCAACAATGCTAAGAAGAACAGTATTAAGAAAACACAAGAGATCTTCTATCAAACACACACTTTATATTATAACTTGAATCGTACTAGGTTACAAGCTATAATTGCTAATTAATCTCTATTGATCTACATCTATTAACTATGCCTAGGGTTCCTTTTATACACAAAGGAAAACCCTAATGGGCTTACAAAACGCGTAAGGAGATAATGCATATCTATTCCTAATTTAACTCATGCATATCTCCTAACAGGACTAACTATTATATGCTAGCAGCACTAACTTACTACTAACAGCACTAACTATAATAACAGTACTAACAATGTACTGGCAGTACTAACTATACACTAACAGTACTAAAGACTTAGACTATTTTCTTCAATCTTTCTCAGCAACACTAAGTCTTCATTAGCAGCACCAATGTTGAACCAGCAGCATTAAGTTGTAAAGTCTTCTAAAACCCAACATTAATGCTAGCACCAAGGTCGGCTAAAGCATTGCAGGAGAAAGTTTTGTTAAAGTTGCACAGAATAAGGAAACTTTTGGGGTCTCCGAGTTTTGGTGGAACTTTATTTTGGATCATCGCGGAACTTTCATCGCTTAGGAAAGCGGTTGAAATTTGTTTGATTTTATGCTTGTTGCTTATGAGTTCTTTGAGAAATTTGCAATAGTTAGGCATTTTAGCTAAGACGTCGACAAGAGGTATGTTGATTCAGACGGCTCGGATCATGTTAAGGAATTTTCTGTATTGGGCCTCCATTTTTTCTTTTCTAAGGTGTTGAGGATATGGAATCTTTGGTTTGTATGGTTTTGGTAATGGTGTTTCTTTAACTGGTTTTGTGGGTTGAGTTTTTGGTTTTGGTGTAGGTTCATCGTCTTCATCATTGCTATTGAAGTTGATAGGGTTTTCAGAATTGTTTTGTTGATCATTCAGGTTATCTGATGGATTATAGGATTTACCACTTCTTATGAATATAGCATTCACATGCTCATTACGAGATTGCGGTGGTTGGTAAGCTTTGGGGTTATATCCTTTTGGGTTTGGTTGAGTATTACTTGGAAGAGATCCAGAAGGTCAACCAGATTGCTTGTCAGCGAGTCTGTTGAACTTAGTTTCAAGGTTTTGGATTGAAGCTTGATGATTTTTGGCTGCTGTTTCGAGTTGAGTTTTGAGGTCCATGAATGTTTCTTTGACAAAAGCGTTGGTTGATTGCTGAGATTTCATGAAATCGTTGAATTGTTTTTTAAGATCATAGAATTTATCATCAGTGTTAGATCGGTAGTTATCTCGGTGGTAATCATTTCGTCCGCTTGAACGCCAACTATCGCGATTAGAGTCTCGGTCGCTGTAATTATTGTAAAAACGAGTCTTATGGAAAGTTTGCATGAATTTAGCCTCTTCTTCATGAGACATTGGTATGTCATCATCGTCAAGGTCAGGCGTTGGTTTTTTAGCACGAGATTGGAGTTCTTTGTACTGAGCATCCATTTTTTTGGTCATGGCATCCATTTGGGCCATAATTTTGTCAGTATCAAAATTACTGCTACCTTTATCGGTGAAAGCAACGGTTTTCTTAAGAGATGATTTGGTTATTTGATTTTTAACCTAGTCGAGCTTGAGTAAGACTTTATCTTCGAGAAGCTGATAAGATTGATTTGGTGGTTTATAGAGGAAAATACCACTAGCTGCGGCATTTATAACATCTTGGGTTATTTCGTTGAGACCATGATAGAAGATTTTGATAATATAGCCTTTGGACAGATTATGGACATGGCAATTTCGGAGCATTTCCTTCATACGAAGCCACGCATCGGTTAGAGATTTGTTTTCATGCTGAGAAAAGGCTCGGATTTCTCCGAGGAGTCGGTCGAAAAGAGCTGGGGGAAAGAATCAGCTAATGAAAGCGGTTCGAAGTTCATCCCGCGTTTTGATAGTTCCTTCGTTGAGTTCGTCCAACTATGTTTTTGCTTCTCCAGTGAGTGATAGGGGAAACATCATTAGGCGGACAACTTCATTTTCAGTATCTTTGTATTTAAACATATCGTAGATTCCGAGGAATTTGTAAATGTGTTTGTGAGGATCGGTTTTGGTTCTACCATCAAATTGGTTTCCTTTGACAAGGGTCAAGTGGTTACCTTTAATAGCAAATTTGTTTACGGTTTCAAGAATTTTTTTTATCAGATTAAATCACTTATTTATAACCACAATTATTCAAAATACAACTTAAAACCAAATTCTTCCTAATATTAGGAACATGCAAAACATTAAATAAGGAAACAATCTTTCTAGAACTAAATCTAAGATCTAAACAACCACGTCTATGCACTAGGGTTGTTGACATATTTCCCATGTGAAAAATAGATCCATCTGTAGGATATCAAACATACAATAACGAATGACTAAATGAGAGGAAATTCTAGAGAGAGAAAGAGTGGGTTAGAACACTTAGTAAGAGAAAGAAATGTGTATGTATAAAATGAACCAACCACCCTCTCCAAGGCTTGGAGATGGTATTTATACCCTTACATTGGCCGGTCAACATAAGGGGTATTCTTATGTTGACCCGGATAGCTTAGCTAGTTTCCAAATATTATACTACAAGCTACTTAACAATATATTAAAAGTGACTGGGACTTTTTCGTATTCCTAACAATCTCCCCCTAAGAGAGGTCACTCCAATTGATAAAAACTTAAGCTTAGCATCCTATTAATGTCTTCAGTCTTTGCTCGTAGTCTTGATTTCATTGATCTTTATCTTGTGAATGTGAAGTAGTTATCTTTAGACTTTTAGGGTTGAGCTTATTCCTTTAGCTTGACTTGTATGTGATCTTGAGCTTCTTGAGATCATCAACCAAGCATAATCTCATTTCACCATCTTGTAATTTTTCCTTCTTGTAAGCTTGTGATTTTCAGACCGACATGCTCATACATTTCTTTGTCTTGAAAGCTTGAAAAGGTCATCTTTCTTGAAACTATTTAATTTTAATACTTCGTCATTTCAAGGAAGACGTGAGGTATCAGAGTAGCGGAAGTCTTTTGAAGCATGTACTTGAGCTTTCATGATGTCTTTACATATGTTGTTCGGGTATGAGCATGTAGCATTGACTTCGACTTGTCATCGGTTAACTGTTGCCGCCGTAAGGAAACCTACATGAATGGGTTAGTGATAAACAACATATATGTGTTAGCCTCAAAATATTGAGCCGAACAGGAAGTTCGTTCATTACGTGTACGAGTCTCGGTCATTTAATTAGTTAATGTTGTAATAGTATAATATCGGGAATCGGGCTCGATAGTTAATCTAATATTGTATATGTTTCGGGTTTAATCCCAAGCAAAACCCGAGCCCGGGTCCTAGTTAAATATCCCGCGCGTCATTTAACGTGACGGGGTATATAAACTCTTTTCTATTTAGAAAAGAGTAAGTTGTTCATTTTCTAATAATTTCCTTTTCCTATTTTCTCTCATCTCTCTCTCTCTCTTCTTTCTCTCTCTACAAAACAACTCACCTCTCTTTCTCATTTCTAGTTCTTGATCCATGATTGATTCGTGTTATGAAGTGTTAAACGGGATCCTATAATTGGTATCAGAGCAAAGGGTGGATTCGTGTTTGATTTATGAGGTTAATAAGCTCAAAATTCGTGGCTTATTTTTGCTCTAAAACCCCATGGGGATTCAATTCCCTTCGAGTTCATAAGCAGATAACTTCTAACTCATGCTTCCTTAAAGAGTATTTTATTCTCGCACCAAAACTGCTACAGCCTTCCTTTAAATTGAACGAACGTATGATCTGGAATTTTTTTAAGAATTTGTGGTTATTTCCTTTATGTGCTTATGTTAGAAATTCAATTTTTAGTGAAGTGACGATCATTATCGATCTCATGAGCCTTGTAACAGTTAGACGATATTAAGCGTGTAATAGTTAGTCCATTAGGCTAGTTCATTAGTATAAGAAATGTAATAGTCCATGGCCCGGCCTATGGAAGCCCACAAGAAGGCCTATGGCCGACCAAGGAGCTATATAAACCATCTCTACACATAGAGATGGTGTGTGAGTGTGTGTTTCTAAGTGTGAAAGAGAAATAAACAAGTTATTATCCAAACACCTCCACCATCTCTCACATTATCCTCTCTTCTATCTATTTCGTGTATATGTGCTAGATTTGTGTGAAAATCCATATTATAAAATTGGTATAAAGAGCCATGGGGTAGGTTGAGTGATTTTGTGGTTTCGTTTTTAAGCTTATTAGTGCTTATTTTGGTTCAGCTTATTATTCCTTATCAAAAGCTCCTTACTTTCTTGGCCAAAAACTGTTTTAAGATTATAAGAGGAGACAAAGAAAGGAGGCAGAGGTTCCTCAAGATGAGACAGAGCATGAGGAAAGTGTACCCACACCTTCTAATGATCCACAACCTAGTGGTGAGGATAGCATGCAACTAAATGATTTGATGGTTTTATGTACCAAATTACAAGCACAGGTTCTTGATTTAGAAAAAGCAAAGGATGCTCAAGCAAAGGAGATTGCTGCTTTGAAGAAGAGGGTCCAGAGGTTGGAAAGGAAGAAGAAGTCAAGAACTACAGGTTTGAAAAGACTAAAGAAAGTTGGTATGTCTAGGAGAGTTGAGTCCTCTGAAGATCAGGAGAGTTTGGGTGATCATGAAGATGCATCCAAACAGGGGAGGAGCATTAAAGATATTGATGCAGATGCTGAGGTAACTCTAGTTAATGAAACTCAAGAAAGGCAAGATGATGACTTAATGTTTGATACTGGAGTTCTGGATGATGATGAGGTGTTTGTGGATGTTACAACTGTTAAGAAAGAAGAGCAAAGTACAAAGACTGGTGAAGCAATTACTACTGCTGGTGTTGAAGATAGTGTTGCTCCTAAAATTCCTACAACTATTGAAGAAACTTTGGCTCAGACTTTAATGGAGATCAAGGCAGCTAAACCAAAGGCAAAGGGAATTGTTTTCCATGATCAGGAAGAGCATGTATCTGTATCTAAACCAACAGTTTCTGTCATACAACCCTCAGTCAAAGACAAAGGAAAAGGTATCATACAAGAGCCTGAGAGACCTCTGAAAAGAAAAGAACAAGTTGCTCTTGATGAACAAATGGCAAGAGACATTCAAGCTTAGTTAGATGCTGAAATCATAGAAGAAGAAAGGCTTGAAAGGCAAAAGCAAGAAGAAGCCAACATAGCATTGATTGAATCATGGGAAAATACACAAGCTATGATGGAGGCTGATAGATTACTGGCTGAGAGACTCCAAACAAGAGAAAGAGAGGATTTGACAGGTGAAGAAAAAGGAAAACTATTTATGGAATTAATGGAGAAAAGAAGAAAACATTTTGCTGAACTAAGAGCACAAGAAAAGAGAAATAGACCTCCTACCATGGCACAGAAAAGAACTTAAATGTCTACATATATTAAGCACATGGGTGGATACAAACACAAACAGTTAATGGGAAAGAGCTATGATGAAATTCAAAAGCTGTTTGACAAGGAGATGAAGAGGGTAAATACCTTTGTGGCTATGAGTTCTGAGGCACAAGAAAGCAATGAAAAGAAGGAAGAAGGTAGTAAGGAGAAAGCTAAAGGCAGCAGAAAGAATATGCTTGGAAGGAAAAGAGAAGGGAAAGAGCAACAACAAGAATCTTCAAAGAAACAAAGAATGAAGGAAGACAAAGAGACAGATGAAATTGAAGAAGATGAAGAAGATGAGCTGAAAAAACATTTGGTGATTAAAAAGGATGATGATATAGCAATTGATGTTATACCACTTGCTACCAAACCACCAATGATTATTGATTACAAGCTTCTTAAAGAAGGAATAATGGTACATTATTAGTTGATAAGAGCAGATGGAAGCTCCAAGAGATATTCTTCAATGATTAGAATGCTTCAGGGCATTGACAGAGAAGATTTGCTGACTCTTTGGAAGTTAGTCAAAACAAAGCATGGTGATATAAGGCCTGAAGATGAACATGAAAGAGTGTTGTGGGGAGATTTTAAAGTCATGTTTGAACCAGACATTAGAAGTAAAGTTTAGAGAGATCTACAAGGTTATATAGTGAATGTTTAGAAATTGCATGATTCATGTGGAGTACACTTTGCCAAGTTTGGAAATGTGCATATCTTCATGTTAGTTGAAAAGAGATATCCCCTCACACCAATAACAATTACCAATATGCTAAACAAGAAACTTCAAACTGATCATTTTAATGAGATGTGCTATCAACTGCTCAAGCTTATGGTAAAGCAGCAAAAGGGTCAATAAAAGGTTTGAATGCATCTTCCTGAGTATGATGAAGACTTTTAATGAAGAAACTTGAAGATTCAGAAGATGAACATCAAGTTTAGGGGAGGATTGTTGGGACTTAAAAGACTTCAAGGATTCTTAGAAGTTACTACTGCTCAGGTACATAATGGAAATTATGCTAAGTAGTTAGTACTGGTAGTATAATGTTACCACTGCTAGTTACTACTGTTAGTATAATTTAGTACTGATAGCATAAAGTTACTGCTGTTAGTTGAAGTTAAGACTGCTCAGTGTTGAAGACTAAAATATAAGCTAAGTAGTTAGTGCTGCTAGTAGTAAATGTTAAGACTGCTAGTACAAGTTACTACTGTGAGTATATATTAGTACTGCTAGTACTAATGTTACTACTGCTTATGTTTATTAGTGATGTTGGATTACAACTGCTTGAAGACTTTCTACTGTCAAAAGGATAAAGACGGATTAAAGAGATAAAGATTGTTTGGAGAACAAGAATACTTGTGAAGATAAGTATTGAGATATTTATGTACAAGATATACATAATGTATTTATTTAAGAGATTACGTTTATGTTTAGAAAAGATTATGATATCTTAGGAATGTATTGTAAGCCGACTAGGACTCCTTAGTCTATAAAAGGAGGCTCTAGGGCATTAGTTGAGATATCAGTTTTGCGTATAAGTTTTCATAGTTATCAAGTCAATTTAGAAAAGCTTCAAGGTTGTAAACCCTAGTACTAGTAAAGAGTACTCGTATTATTGATCTAATAATATTGGAGTGTTTGGTTATATCTTTGTTTGTTCAAGATTACTGTTTTATTCATAATACTTCTAGGTATTAAGGTGTAGATTCCGCATACACTTTAGTATACATACAAAGTTTCTACAACAAGTTATTTTGGATTTATCCAAAGTAATTTAACCTTAGACAACCTAAGGAATCGATCAAGGATTGGGATCAACAGTTTGTACCACCTTCAAGAACTGATTAGGATCTTTTGTTTCAACCACTGTTTGATGAATTACTCAACCCTTCATCAAGTGTTGATCACCCAACCCCTAAAGTAATTGCTTTAATTGTTGAAGCAGTAGCTCTAGAACCCGCTGCTTCAACTGGTTCACCTTCCTCAACAACTGTTGACCAAGATGCACCATCTGCTAGTAACTCACAAACTTCACCCGACACACAATCACCAGTCATTTTTAACGATGTTAAAGTAGAGAATCATGACTTAGATGTTGCACACATGAAAAATGATCCATTCTTTGGCATTCTAATTCTAGAAAATGATTCTGAAGCATCTTCCTCTTCGGATGTTATTCCCACCATTATGCACACTGCTGCTCCTAACTTAGAACACGTTACCAAATGGACCAAGGATCATCCTTTAGACAACATCATCGGTGAACTCAGAAGACCTGTTTCTACAAGACTCCAACTCTATGAACAAGCTTTATTTTGTTACTACGATGCTTTTCTCTCATCAGTTGAACCTAAGACTTATAAAGACGCATTAACTCAAGCATGTTGGATTGAAGCAATGCAAGAGGAGTTAAATGAATTTGAACATCTTGAAGTCTGGGAACTCGTTCCTCGTCCAGATAAAGTGATGGTCATTACTTTAAAATGGATCTATAAGGTGAAACTTGATGAATTAGAAGGAATTTTGAAAAACAAGGCTCGATTGGTTGCTCGTGGTTACTGTCAAGAAGAGGGAATTGATTTTGAGGAATCTTTTGCTCCAGTGGCAAGACTTGATGCTATTCGAATTTTTCTCGCATTTGCTGCTCACATGAATAAGATCGTCTACCAAATGGATGTTAAGACAGCATTCTTGAACGGCATTCTACGCGAAGAAATTTATGTCAGCCAACCGGACGGGTTTGTAGATAAAGACAATCTGAATCATGTGTACAAGCTTAAGAAGGCTCTCTATGGGTTAAAACATGCTCCTCGTGCATGGTACGATCTATTGTTGAAGTTTCTACTCTCTCATGAATTCTCTAAAGGAACCATGGATCCCACATTGTTCATCAGAAGACAAGGCAAAGATATTCTCCTAGTACAAATCTATGTTGATGATATAATCTTTGCGTCTACTACACCTGAACTATGTGACCAATTTTCAAAAATAATGTGTTCAAAGTTTAAGATGTTGACAATTTTGAAACTAACCTTTTAATATATAAATAATATAAATAATTATAAATATATAATAAGGATAATTATCAAGAAAATCAATGAAACCGGAAGTAGTATATGATATTCCCGGGTCGTTATCCCCAACGAGGAATGCAATTGAAAGTCGAGAGGCGTTTTGAGAATCGATGCTTGAATGGAACAAGATTATGATTGGATGTCTAAAACTACGGGAAAATTAATGCAATTTAAACTAAAATTAACTAAGGCAACACAAATTTAAATTAAAAACGCAAAACGGGAATCCTAAACGGGACCTAAAAACCCTAAATTATCAAAATTAAGTCCTAAAATGATCTTTTTGGTTTTTATAAGTCTTAATTGACTAAAAAGCTAGAACAAAGAAAACTAGACCAAAAACGAAGGTGACCAGGGCTTAAAAACTCTAAAAACGTAAACGGGATTCAATCCCGTTCTTTAAAAAACCAAAATTTGTAATTTAAACCCTACGAAAGCAAATCTAATTTTTCTAGGTTCTAAATGTAAAAGAAAATTTTCTAAAAAGAATTATATTTTTTTGACATTTTTATAAATTTTATATGAATAAAAAACGAATTTTAATGAATAAGTTAAAAATACTAAAACTATTTAAATAAAAATCTAAAATAAAATAGCAAAATACTGAACAATGTAGAATCTAATAAAAATAATGTTGGAAAAATAGATACTCAAATAAGCTGTGAAATAGCCAAAAACGCTTATAAACCAAACGCTAAATGACTAAAAAAGATTGATTTGCTAACCTAAACTGAAAAACCCCATGGCGAGTTGGTAGAGGGATGTGTGCAAAAACCGTTTGTGATAAGGTGAGGTCCCGTGTTCTAGCATTGCTCACCTAGACTTCCCTAATCCCAAATGTTTGCCATTTTTTATAACTTTTTAAAAGACTAATAAATAAGCACTTTTTACAAAAACACCTTTTTTATAAACCACGAATAAGCACTAGAATAAGCTGAAAAGGGCAGGATAAGCTAAACTATACTAAACTATAAAAATGCTAACTGTTTAGCAAATTTAAGCACTAATAAGCAAACCAAAAAGAGAATTAAGCTAAAACAGATGATAAGCTATACCTAAAAAGCAATTTTGAATAAAAATAAGCAACCAAATTAAGCTAGAAAGACAGAATCATCAAAAAGCTATGAAACTTAAAGATTTTAAGCTACAAGGCAAATAAGCTTAAATAAGCTCTAAACTGAAAGAAATAAGCTAAATTGGGCTTAAACTAACCTAATAAGCTAAACTAAACCTAGAATAAGCAAAAGCAATAAGCTAATAAGCCTAAATAAGCAAATAGCTTTTTGGCCAAAACTGATAAGCAAAAAGGCCAAGAGGGACTTTTCTAGCTTAAAAATAAGCTAGCAAAAGGATCCTTATGGCTTAGTGACTTATACCACTAAGAAGAATGGCCAAAAAGCTACAATAAGCAACAATGAAAAAGCATTTTGAAATTCAAATAAGCACTTAAAAAGCTTCATGAAAAAGCTATCTCACACTGATTCAACACTTAGACAAATTTTTGCAATCTTTACAAAACCACACTTTTGAGCTTAAAAATAAGCACCTAAACAGATCCTTATGAACATATAACCTACAAACAGATTAAGCTTTGACCTCAAAGAGCTTATATCATCAATCTAAAACTATTTTGAAATTAAGAATAAGCCACAATGATCAAATTAAAAAGCTGATTTTCAAACTTTCAAACACTTAGCAACTTTGACAGTTTTGGCAAAAACACAAAACTAACAAATGCAGGCCTATGAGCTTTGTTTCTAACCTCTTTTAACACATGCATAAACACAAAAACAACACAAAAAGCTCAATAAGAAAAAACACAATCAAATAAGCAAATGCAATGGGTTATAAGCTAACAGTTTCAAACCATAAACTCTAAAAACCTTGAAAATGAGATTTAACACTTAAAAACCTAAACAAACTGATTTTTAGGACTAATTATAGCTAAACTAAACTGACTCAAGTGTCAAAATGCTATTTTGACCCATTTTAACCCATGAAATCAGTTAAACCAAACACCCCTTTAAAAACTGTTTAGGCCTTTTTTAAGAAGATTAATGCTTATTTCAAGCACACATTCAAAAGACCAGATGTTAAATAAGTAAAACAAACAATATTAAGCAAATCTCAATAACAAATAAGCACTCAAATAAGCTGAAACAGATTATGCAAGTTTATAAGCTATTTAAGACAGAATTTAAGAAAACTTAAACAGATGATATCTAAACTATAAGCAGGCATAAATAAGCAATCAACAACACAAATAAGCATAAATAAGCAGCAATAAGCAAATAATAAGCACAATAAGCAGTTGAATAGTAAATAAGCTAAAAACTTGGAAAAAGGAAACTTACAAAGGCCCTTGCTCAAAACAGGGCAAATGAGCTCAAAAGAGCTTATCTACTAGCTCTAGCTTATCAAAGATAAGCTAGTAGTGTCCATAAGCCCATCCAAATTTGGCTTATCATCCATTAAGCTGTGGTATTTGAGGGTGATAAAAAAAACTTATAGTGCTAAGTCCAAAAGCTATATAAGATTAAAACAGGTTATGTGAGCTTATGAGAGAGCTTATAAAGAGCTTTCTAAAACATAAAGTGAGCTGAAAACTTGAAAACAGATTTAGAACCAAACTTCAAATTTCATTGATTTAAAACATTACAAAGAAAAACAAAAGTACATTAAGCTAATTTAAGAAAAAATAAGCAGAAAAATAACTAGGTAAAAAGACTAAGTGCCTCAATGGCTTACAAAGGAGCCTATTTATACTAATCGAAGGAAGGTTCTAGGTCCTGCGCTTTTAAGCCTGTGTTTCTTATGTGAGAGGAAAAGAAGCTTCAATCTTGGCCTTTTAAATCATCTAGTGCTTCTTTAAGTCCATCACAACCCTTGATTGTATCCACGCAATCATTCCCCAATGATTGCCTTGGATCGCCAACGTGTCAGGTGCCAAAAACGTCATCCCTTGCATCATTCTTGGCTTCTATAAGGGGTTTAAGTGGGTTTAACCATGGGGTAAGAGTAAATTTGGGGATGGAGGGTGAACAGTAACAATGGGGGAGGGAGCGGGAAAATAGGTTTATTTCTTGGATATCCATTACCTGCATAATACAAATGCAAAACATACAAATACAATGTATTTTTGGTACGTTTTTAGTCATTAAATCCGGTTTTAGTGGTCAAAGGTATGTGTAATTAAACACATACCAAAATCCCCTATACTAAGATATTGCCATGCCCTCACGCAATGCTATAACTAAGCACTAAGAAAACTAAGAATCTCGACCCCCCTCGACTAATTACCTAGAAAAGTAGCTAAGTGTTCATCGAGGGGAATTAAAGAATCAAAAGTTTAGAAATGCCCCGTTTTTACCATTCTAAAAGATATACACTTATTCCTAATATTTTTGTATTTTTCCTTTTTCTTATTTTTTACCAACTAATTAACATTTTTGACTTTCGTTATTTTCATAACCGTTAGGGATCATAGAACAAGATGTATTTCGATCCGAAAATGCCCCAAAAAGGATAAATTCATCGTCCCCGACTTTTCACTTGCTCCAAACTAAGCTTAGAACGAAATCACCATTAAATATCAGTTAAGATGCTAACACTACTCATATTTGCAACTTGTGAACTTTTCACTCTCGACAATTATTATATCTTAGGTGAATGTGCTATTTTGAATTTCAACCATGGATCAACGTTTTGCAAAATTCTATGCTTCACGTTCCACCCGAGAATAATGAGTTTGAAGGCGAGATCATCCCATGTAGCGACTTTCGTCTCGGCACATCCCAACCTTGCGGCTAAGTGACCAGGCTTTTGACACCCCACAGAGACTAGTATCGGGACTCACGGACCTTAGGTTTCAAAAACTCTTAGGTTTCCCGTATATACATAGCTTATTTAAAAACTTAAAATGAAATAGTCAAAGTTCAAAAGCATATTTAAATTTAACAAAAAGAGATCTATTTATTAATTCACACTTAATATTAAACATAACATTGATGCAATTGTAACCCTCGACCTTTTAGAAGGCTGCAACATCGGTTGTGAGCCGGCAAGATGCAGCAAACTTTTATCAGTCTCGGATTTTTATTCTTACTATGGGCTTTCTTTAGAAGGCTGCAACATCGGTTGTGAGCCGGCAAGATACATCAAACTTTTATCAGCCCACAACTTATATTTATTATTATTATTATTATTATTATTTTGATTTTACTTTATTTAGAGAAGACTTCTTTTTGAAAAATTCAAGTATAAGTTTGAACTAAGACTAATTTTTTTGCTATTAACTAAATAAAAATTGTTGATTTAGGTTTAATCTCTAAAAATAGAACGTATATTAACCCGGTTAGAAGCTTATGGGAGAAAAAGCCACAAATTTCATACATGAGCTCTTAAGATTTCCAATCCAAAATAATCCTTGTATAGCAATCAACTATAATCTAACTTATCATTTTCGTTATTCGCGATTTTTGCGAATCTTAGCCTAAACGTTAAGGACAAAGCTAGAAGGATCAACACGCAATCGAGAGATTCATAATTTATTTCTTATTCTACCAGCAGAAAAAGTCAAATTATGACAATTCATATTATTTTTTTTTTGAAATTTTTTTAAATTTTTATTTTTTTTTTGATTTTTGTGTAAAAGGGATTACGTGAAACACGGCCAAGGCAACAATAAATCGATTGATCCCCCCATACTAGAATTAAACATTGTCCTTAATATTTTAAGAAGGGTCTCTACGTAAATCCTAAGCCATTTATTAAGTATGCTTAAAGATAAACGTTAGTCGATTAGATTAGGATACTGGATTTCCCAAATGAAGCTGAGGATTTGAAGCTCGATTGATCGAAGGACAAAACCGCGAGCACGAGAGGCTTCAAAAATCCGGGACAATCCTGGACAATCATAAAAAAAACACAAGAAAACGAGAAAGGAAAGAGGCTCACCTCTCACAACAAAAACATTTATTCATTACTACATAATATAACTACGGATAAGCATGGGGTCGTTTAATAGGTCTAATATAAAATCAGGGATATATTTGACATATATGGGAATCTCTATGATTTTTGGTAGAATTTTTGGAGGTCGTTTAATAGATCTACAAAATTAGAAACCAACACTTAAAAAGTTTGCAGATTCTGGAAATTTGGAAAACCCTAATTTCGTTACCTTAAGTGTTTTAAATGGTAAGATTAAGTAATAAACTTATGAAATAAGATAGATAATAATATGTAATCATGGATTTATGTAGATTCGGTGAAGAGGTTTTGATCTTTTGTCTTCGTGTCCATTCTCTCCGTTACTTGTTGTTAGGTATAATATTCGTCATTTTTAGTTTAGGGCACCTTATGTTTAATAACCATTATCTTAGTTACTTCGATTCAGTTGATATTTGTTTGATATTCCATTTGATTTGCTATCCGTACTTATGACTCATGGATATTCGTTGATATTCCATTTGATTTGATATTCGCAATTCTATATTCTTTGATCTTGTTTGAAACTATTTCGTTATGATATTAGATTGTTTATTCTTCGATTAGATTATTGGTAACTTGTTCATTTATATCTTTTGCTTAAATCTTTGCCCGAGCTATTTGAACTAGTCATGAAGTGTTACCATGGACCTGTCATTTGATGCACTATGGCATGACACTATTGTAGCAGGTGTGATAAGTCCACGACGTTTCAGTTCCCTTTTAAATGTTGGCCTTTGATTATTGTTAGCTTACATTATTGTTACACTAGTCATTGTACTTGTGTTTAGGGATATGTCTTTGTTTGCTGGGAGCGTATGGATGCATCCTAGGTACTTTGTTCCATTCAGTTCAGGTGAATGGTTGTGTGTGTGCTATACACCCCATATCACATTTGGTACATTAGGGAATGTATACCTGTGTACATTTGATTATGTGACTATTTGATTATATCTGTTTAGGGTCTATTCATATATCATGTTTAGACATTTGTTGAGCTCGTGGGCATTCCTTTGTTGTTCTTGATTCTTATTCATTCGATTCGTATTTCGTATGATATTTGTTTAGCTGGTTCTCATGATTCATTTCATTTATTCTTTTGTCTTTTTCCCTATTATTATTATATCTGTTCACTGAGCGTTAGCTCAGCCGTGTTTTCTTTTCCTGTGGTAGGTAATAAGCGGGAAGCTGGGATTTGAGTGTTGAGAGTAGGAAGTTCTTAAAGGACCGACCCTTGATAGATTCCCTTGTTTGGATTTATGTTTAAGACTTATTTCGTTGGAAGATCTCTTTTCATTTAGTCTTTGTTAGAATTTAATACTTTTGGAAGTCATTTTGTTTCATGACTTAGTATTTTTATTTAATAAAGTCTTCCGCTTGCGTTTATATGTTCTGATATGACACCATATGTGACTTTGGTCTATTTATCGGAGCTAGGATGGTTAACAACCTCATGGTATCAGAGCTTGGTTGAGCCCCTGTAGACCTAGGTTTAGGACTTGTGAGGATTTGGGTTAGTCTAGAAATTAGGCTTCTTTTAATATGATCGCTTCCTTTCGTATGTTGATTTAACTTTTAAATATCTTTGGTTGTTCCATTCGTGATTACTTGTCTACTTAATGGGTTGCGAGTATTTTCTTGACCATGGATCAGCAGCTAACTCGTCAGTGTACCGTTTCTGGACCTCTCTTCTTGAATGCGTCGTGCTATTTTGTACTTATTAGATACGGGTGCAACTCATAGGTGGTTTCTGTTTTCATTCGTAAAAACTTCCTTAGCTTCTCATACGAAACTTAATGATACCTTATCTATATCTACGCTATAAATAGTTCTGACTTCAGATATCAGGAAACTTTATGCTTTGTTTGTTGAATAAGATTCGTTTTGCTAATTTGCTTCCCTTATAAATGAGTGACTTCGATATTAGTCTTGGTCTGAATTGGTTGACTGTTCATCGCGCCCCTATCGTTTGTCATACCAATCGTGTCATCTTGGTAATCTGAATAACCCTTGAATTCATCTACCTATTTCAATTTCGATTTCATTTTTGATTTCAAGGATGAGATTTTCTTTTTAGAGGGGAAGAGTTGTAAAACCCAAAAATTTGGTTTGCATTTTATTTTATCAATTTGAAATATAACCTAAGTTAAATAATAAGTATTTAGTATTAAAACCGTAGGTTATAATTAATTGGGTATTATTAAGTTATAACATAAGATATTTAGTTTTAAAATATATATATATACTTCTTTTTTTTAAATCCGGCCCTAGGGGGTTCTTTTAATTTTTAAGTATAACACTTATTTTAGGAATGAAGTGTAAAGGTTTAGACAATATCTTCTAAACAATAAGGAAAAATATTGCCTCCCCTCTTTTTCTCTTCATAACCGGATCCTCCATATCCTCTCCACCATTTTTCTCTCAAAAATCTTATTCCAAAAGTGTGTGTTCATATCTAGAATTTGCAAAAAGAAGTTGGTGATTCGGGTGGAGTTTTTCAAGCCTTGGTGTTCTTAGTGTGATCCTTGATTCTTGGTGTTTGTTCTTATTCTTGTCTTCATCTTGGTCTCCATAGGTATTCCATGATTCTCTAATTCATTCTTTTGTGTTCCATGATTTCATGCAAGTTTTTCATAAAATCATAAAAGTGGTAAAAAGGAGGAAAACATGTTTTCATCGAAACTTATTTAATTTTGTAAATTGTGTATAAGCTGATTATTATGGCTTAAAAATTTGTTTTGAAAACCTAGATAAATATTATTGGTTTGTATATTCTAATGAAATCATAAATGTTCTTAGAAACCCTAGGATGAGGTTTTGGTTAAAGAATGGTTTTAGGATAACGATTAGGGTTTTTAATTCGGGTTTGTTTGTTGTCCAGACTTTGAGTCATGTTCAACGGGGTGTAACTTGATGATAAAAATTGGTTTTAACATGATTCTTGAGCCTAAAGTTAAAGTCAAATAGTCTAGTTTCTGGAAAATCCGGGATCATGTCAATTGGAGGTCGGGAAGGTCAATTTTTAGATTTTATAAGATTAAGTGTCAAATCTGGAATTTCTATCCATAAAAATTCAGTAGTAGTATTTGATTCTTAATTCTCAAACCGTAAGGAGTTAGCCTCTAAAATTTGATTTGGTAAATCTTCATGATATTAGCTACATCTATAATTTTTTTCAGAATTTTCTGAGTTGTCTAAGTAGGGTTTTTACGCGTCAACTTTTTGAAGGTTCTGTCAGATCAATTTAGGGACCAGTTTTGGTAACAAGGGTAAAAGGGGTATGTAAACTTGGAAATAAAATCAAGCAAAAATCAGGGATATATTAGACATATATGGGAACCTCTATGATTTTTGGTAGAATTTTTGGAGGTCGTTTAATGGGTCTATAAAATTGGAAACCAACACTTAAAAAGTTGGCAGATTTTGGAAATTTGGAAAACCCTAATTTAGTTACCTTAAGTGTTTTAAATGGTAAGATTAAGTAATAAATTATGAAATAAGATAGATAATAATATGTAATCACGGATTTATGTAGATTCGATGAAGAGGTTTTGATCTTTTATCTTCGTGTCTGTTCTCTCCGTTGCTTGTTTGTTAAGGTACAGATATTTCGTCCTTTTAGTAAGGACACCTTATGATTTAAATCTTCATTATCTTAGTTACTTTGATTCAGTTGATATTCATTTGATATTCTATTTGATTTTCTATCCGTACTCATGACTCATGGATATTCGTTTATATTCCGTTTGATATGATATTCGCATTCATGATTCCTTTGATCCTTGTTAGAATATTTCGTACGATATTAGATTCGTTATCTTGATTGGATTATTGGTAACTTGTTCAGTTATATATTTTGCTTAAATCTTTGCCCGAGCTATTTGAACTAGTTCATGGTGGTTTTTGACCATGGACCATGTCATTATGCACCAATAGCCATGACACTTATATGTGGCGGTGTGATTAGTCCACCGGCGTTCCCTTTTGAATGATCGGGGGCCTTTGATTTATTATTAGCTTATCATTTATGTGACACTCGTCATTGTACTTCTGTATTTGGATTTATAAACTTTGTTTTGCAAGGTGCGTAGGAATTTGCATCTAGGTACTTTGTTCAATTCAGTTCAGTGTGTATTTGGTTGTGTGTGTGCTATACACCCCATATCACATTTGAGTTACATCAGTGGGTTGCATACCTGTGCTATTTTTGATTTATATGTGACTATTTGTATTATATCTGTTTAGGGTTTATTCAGGTATCATGTTTAGACATTTGTTGAAGCTCGTGGGCATTCCTTTGTTGTTCTTGATTCTTATTCATTCGATACGTATTTCGTATGATATTTGTTTAGCAGGTTCTCGTGATTCGTTTCATTCATTCTTTGTCTTTTTCCCTTCCATTATTATTATATTTGTTCCATGAGTGTATTGTTCAGCTTTTCCGATTTCTTTGCTATGCTGTGGCAGGTAATAAGCGCGAGCTGGGATTTTGGAGGTTGGAGAGTAGGAAGTTCTTAAAGGACCGACCCTTGATTGATTCCCTTGTTGGATTTATTGTTTAGGAACCTTATTTCGTAGGTAGATCTCTTTTCATCTTAGTTTTTTTGTTAGAATTTAATACTTTTGGAAGTCATTTTGTTTCATGACTTAGTATTTTTATTTAATAAAGTCTTTCGCTTGCTTTTATATGTTCTGATATGACACCATAATGTGACTCTTGGTCTCTTTATTGGAGCGGGATGTTACACAACTTCTCCTTCAATAGTTGGAAAGTTGCTTCTTGTTTGTCACCCCAATCAAACTTGACCTTCTTCTGGGTTAGCTTGGTCACTGATTTGGCGATCTTGGAAAATCCTTCAATGAATCTTCAATAATAACCGGTAAGACCTAAAAATTGACGGATCTCCGTTGGTGACTTAGGAGATGCCCAATCTTTAATTGACTCGATCTTGGCAGGATCTACGTGAATACCCTTACTGTCAATCACGTGACCGAGGAACTATACTTTGGGGATCCAAAATTTACACTTAGAAAATTTTGCATACAACTCGTCTTTCTTAAGCAACTCCAATATTACCTTGAGATACTCTTTGTGCTCTTGCTTGGTCTTTGAGTAGATCAGAATATCGTCAATAAAAACAATCACGAATTTGTCAAGATATGGTTTGTACACCCGATTCATGAGATCCATAAATACAGCCGGTGCATTGGTCAAACCAAACGGCATAACTTGAAATTCATAATGTCCATATCGAGTTTTGAATGCGGTCTTCGGGATGTCTTCTTCATGAACCCTTAGTTGGTGATAACCCGATCTCAGGTCGATCTTTGAGTAGACACTCGACCCTTGAAGTTGATCGAATAAATTGTCAATTCTTAGAAGCGGATAACGGTTCTTCACCGTTAGCTTATTTAATTCCCGGTAATCGATGCACATCCGGAATGATCCATCCTTCTTCTTGACAAACAAGACCGGAGCTCCCCAAGGTGAGGAACTAGGTCTTATAAAGCCTTTGTCAAAAAGTTCCTGCAGTTGATCCGATAATTCTTTCATCTCAGATGGAGCCAATCGATAAGGCGCCCGTGCTACAGGGGCAACACCAGGTACTAAATCGATTTGAAATTCCAATTGTTGGGTTGGTGGAATACCCAGTAAGTCCTCAGGAAATACTTCGGGAAAGTCTCAAACAATTGGTACGTCTTTAAGTCGCTTCTCCTCTGACTTGTCTTCAGCCTTCTTCGTGGTAATATGTGCCAAAAAGACTTGACAACCTTTCAGCAAGTATTTTTGAGTTTTGGTGCACGAGATGATGTCCAATCGAGACCCGTGCTCATTGTTGCGTCCGTCACCACGAACAATTAGGATCTCATCTCCAAAGGGAATACGAACGATCTTCTTGTCACAAACGATTACAACATGATATTTTGATAACCAGTCCATGCCAATTATGACGTCAAAACTACCAATCTCTACGGGCATTAAATCAATGTTGAATGGATGAATTAGAAAATTCAAAGTGCAACCCCATATAAGTGTATTAACCCAAATTATTTTACCGTCAGCTAACTCGATGTCATAACCATGGTCTAGTGTAGTTGGGATGATATCAATCAAACAACTAAATGCAGTAGACACGAACACGAAACTCCTATCGGAACCAGTATCAAATCAAATCGAAGCATAACGGTTGTTTAGGAGGAACGTACGTGTAACAACATTGGAGTTTGAGCTGGTCCCTGCAGTGCCCACAGCATATGCCCTTGCCACAACATTGCTGTTAGGAATTATTCATTCCTGACTTAGTACCGCTAGTTAAAATACTTAGTACCGTTAGTTGTAGTTAGTACTAACAGTACAAGTGTTAAGTACTGATCAGTTAGTTAGTACCGTTAGTATAAAATAGTTAGTATCGTTTATAAGATATGCATGAGATATCTTAGGAAAGGATATGCATGATCTTTGTACGCGTTTTGTAAAGCCCATTAGGGTTTCCTTAGCCTATAAAAGGAACCCTATGCATAGTTAGTAGATATAGTTCTACACAAGATTATAGAGATCAAATAGTAATCATAGTTTGTAATCCGTAACCTAGGCAGATTCAAAGTTTAATATAAAAGTTCTTTTGTGATATTCAATATTGTTCTTCTTAGCATTATTGATTA
>BQNB010108915.1:0-22861 GCA_026074375.1 Tanacetum coccineum | reverse complement strand
AGCACCATTAGTAACTCTTCTCAGTGACTCTCTAAATCTTCTTAAAGCGTTGACAAGCATCACTTCTAGTTAATATGCTCTAACTAATTGCTAATATTTCTACTAATAGTAGTACTTAGTTTAAAAGCATACTAAATCTCTAATCTGAAATTGCTTGCTTTAAACTAGTTGATAATGTGAAACGCATACTGCATCTTCCTTCGTCATCAACCATACTAACCAATTTTACCTGGCACACACCTCTCCAATGGTATGCATCCCCTTTGTTATCAAACATGACATAGACTCGTCTCTTGGTGGGTTGAACCACACCTGCAAATACTCTTTGGAAGGTCTACATAATCTCATGTCTTCAAAATGCTTCACAAGAGAATTCTTACTCTTAATCCAAGCACTAACAACTTGAGCAATCTTCTTACTCTTGAACAACAGCCAACTCTTTCTTACTCATGATGATGTTGTTTCTTAATAAACAACCTTTTTGCACCCTTGTTAAAACGTGGTTTGTCCTTAGGTTTACGATTAGGTACAACACAGTTTCTTGGTCCAGTTGCTACCGGAAAGTGTACAAAGCACTTGTTGGTACGATTAGTTATGCTTGCATGATGGTGGTTGAATCTTGATGGGTAGAAAGGTGGTGCATAAGGGTTTAGTTCACGTTGAGAGTTCATAGCTATGTGTGTGTTTTACCTCTTTCATCCACAGATGACCCATTCATATTGCCTCCCTTTAACCAATGTAGGTTATGGATTTATCATCCCAATTGAAACAACCAAGAACTGAAATCGGCTAACATCAAATGCCTTGGTTAGTAGATCAGCTACATTGTCATCAGTGTGGATCTTAAGCACCTGTATGAGTTTCTTCTCATAAGCATCTCGTATGAAGTGGTGCCTAATTGCAATATGCTTTGTCTTTGAATGATATACTGGATTCTTTACAATGCAAATGGTGCTTTCATTATCAATGTAGATCTTTGTGTTCATGAAGTTGAACCCATAGTCTAACATTTGATTTGAATCCATAAAAATTGCCCTCAAAGCAGCTTTCAGCAGAAGCACTCATTCAAGTTCTGTTGTAGAAGTGGCCAATTGGTCTGCTTTTTGCTACTTGCAATTAATGAGGCTACCTGCCAAGAAATTGACAACCTCCTGTTGTGGATTTCCTGTCAAGATTTGCTCCAGCATAATCACTATCTGAGTAGGATTCCAAGTCAAATGAAGAGTCTCTAGGATACCAAAGGCCCAATTTGGGTTTGCCCTTTAGGTACCTAAAAATTCTTTTGACAGCACTTAAATGAGAGGTCTTTAGAGTGACTTGAAACCTAGAACAAGCACAGACTGCAAACATAATGTCAGGTCTAGAAGCAGTCACATACATTAAGGAGCCAATCATTGACCTATAGAGATGGACATCAACATCACTGGCTTCCTCATCTTTGACTAAAGGCTTCTGAGTCTCAATTGGTGTACTGGCAGTCTTAACACTTGCAAAGTCAAACTTCTTCAGGATTTCAGCAACATACTTATCCTGGCTAATGAATATACCATTTGGTTTCTGTTTGACTTGTAGGCCATGAAGATAAGTGAGAGCTCTCCCATTGACTATCTGAAATCTACTTCTTCATCAATGCCTCGCAAAAACTCATCACACCAAGACTTCTTTGTAGACCCAAAGATGATTATACATCCTCAAATAGGTTGAACTTAAAATGATATATGTTTGCCTTCTTTAGGAAGAGAGTTTTGACAATATTGTCCCTCTTCTGTATACATTTCTTCATACATGAAAGTGGATAACAGTAGCATTACACTGCTCTGGGAGACTTGATGCAACCCATATCAGAGCTTTAACCCACTTTGTAGATTTCTAGGATACTTAGGATCTTGGAAACCTGGTGGTTGAAACACATATTATTATTCATCAATCTTGCCATACGAGAAAGGCACTTTTCACATCATTTGATAGTTATTAAGCCCATTTACGAGGCAAATGCTTACTAAAAGTTCCTTATGGCTTTCAAGCCTTGGCCAACAGGAGCAAAAACTCATCATGTCTATACCTTCCTCTTGCCTATGTCAGTTAGAGCAAACTAACCTTGCTTTATTTCTGACAACGACTCCTCTTCATTTTCTTTTTGAATAAACCACCTTGTACGATTGCCTTCTTCCCATAAGCAAATTCTACTAAGACCAAACTGTGTATCTTAATGCAGCAATTACTTCTTGCATAGACATCAACCAAACTTTCAATCTGCCAGTGTTCTGAAATTTTCTTGGGGTTTATTTTGAGACAGGAAACAAGTAACAAAACCATTGCTGGAAGTCTTTATGATTGTTTCTCCATTTTGCTTTAGAAACATATCTAAACAATAGCCATGGGGCTTCCAGAGAGCTTTTATGCACTTTGCTTCTTATTTGAAATGCCTGAGGTTGGATCTCCTTGGAATAAGTGCTGATGGATGAGGATGTGAATCCTTGAATTGTGGGAATAGGGACTAACATTCACAACAGTTTCCAAGTTTGTGAAGTCAGCCACTGCACCCTCATCATCATAAGATGAAGTAGTAAAAATACCATCAGAAGAATTTTGATAAATATCCTCAAGTGGAGGTATTTCTGAATCATCTTGTTCAGGATTTGTTGGATCAGAAAGAGTTAGTCCCTCTTGAGGACTGGCAGAACTAACTTGTGTACTAACAGTATTAACTAAGTTAGTACTGCTAGCTTTAGCTGGTGTGCTAACAGTACTAAAAATGTTAGTACTGCGAGCCCTAGCAGCTCCTGCTTGTATAACCAAGTTCTCAGTGTCTTGTGCAAACTTCTTCCTCAGAGCTTCAGCTTCCTCATTAGCCTCCTTTTCTTGCCTCTTAAGTCTTTCAAGTTCATCTAAAAAGACTTGTTCTTCCTCACTTGGACCTGCTCTCTTTGCATCTGTCTTTAAATCAGGAGAGATTGTTGAAGAATAAGAAGTCCATATTGGCAGTACAAAGCAGTCTTGAGTAGATTCATCCTCTTTGTCAGAATCCCCTACATCAATAATGTCTTCTGTACCTGCATTGTTAGTAGCTTCTTGTGGACCTGCATAATTGTTAGCTTGATTCTCTGATCTTACAGGTTGATAATTCATAGGATAGTCTAATGATCAAGATCAAAAATCTGTTAGATAATCAAGATCAAACAGCCATGTAGGTCCTTTTCCTGCCACATTGGATTTATTCTCAAGAAATTTTACATGCAGGTTTTCCTCAACTCTCTTGGTTTCTAAATTATAAACCCTAAAAGCCTTGCTAGATAGGGAATACCCAACTAAGAAACCTTCATCAGCCTTTTCCTCAAATTTGCCCAAGTGGTCAAGGGTATTCAAAATGGTCACATGGCACCCAAAAGGTCTTATATAGCTTATGATAGGTTGTTTACCAGTTATAAGCTCATAAGGAGTCTTATTATGAGGTTTGGTCACTAATACCCTATTAAGAACATAGCAGGCAGTACTAACTGTTTCAGCCCAAAAAGTGTTAGGTAAAAATGAATCTGCTAACATAGTCATAGCAGCCTCAATGAGGGTCCTGTTCTTTCTTTCAGCAACTCCATTTTGTTGTGGAGTTCTGGCATTACTATACTCTCTTTTGATCCCTTTTGACCCACAGAATTTAATCATGTCCCTATTCTTGAATTTTGTTCCATTATCACATCTTATGGTTTTAACCTTTAGATTTAATTGGTTCTCTATTTGTCTAATAAAGTCCTGAAGAATGCCACTAGTTTCATCCTTAGTTCTTAAAAAGAAAACCCAACTAAATCTGCTAAAGTCATCAGTGATAACAAGGCAATAAGTCTTATGATTCAAGCTCCTTACAGATGTAGGTCCAAATAAGTCCATATGAAGAAGCTGTAAGGGCTGGCTGATAGAGCTCACTACTTTGGCCTTACAGGAGGCCTTATGTTGCTTTCCCTTTTGACAAGCAACACAGGTATGGTCATTCTGAAAAATCTTGGAAGGTAGACCTCTCACAAGGTTTCCCTTCACAAGTTTGTTTAAGTTTTTAAAGTTTACATGACCAAGCCTCCTGTGCCATTTGTTAGACTCATCAGATGTAGCTTTTGAAAGCAAACAAGTTAACCTTTCAGAAGGAACAGAGTTCTCTAAACTAAAACTGTACATATTATGTTGTCTTGGGACTCTAAGCAGCACTTGATTTTCATCAGGTAACTTAAAGTTAGGAGACATCACAAGACATTCAGTGTCAATGAAAAGAACCTTGTTCTTCTTGTCACACATTTGTGAGACAGAAAAGAGATTAAACTGTTGAAGTTCTTTCACAAAGCATACATCATCAAAGTCTAACTTACAAGTTCTAATTTTACCTTTTCCAGTTATCTGGCCTTTGCTACCTCTAAAAGCAACTGGTCCTCCATTATACTCTTAATAGTCCACCAGGTAGCTTTTGTTACCAGTCATGTGCCTGGAGCATCCACTATCTAAATTCTTTAAAGTTCTGTGTGGATTTTCCTGCAACATTCAAAAGAAAGAGTTTAGTCCACTCGATAGGGACCCAACCTGTTTTGGGCTTGAGTTCTGCCTAGTGGACTTTTATAAGATGAATGATTTTTCTAAGGCTAGATCCACCATTGTATTTGGAGAGGATACTTTTGTTGTATCCAGGTTTGCTCCATTTACAACTTGCTGAGGACTTAACAGCAATGACCCATTTTTCCCCAACAGTACTAACTGCTTTTACCTTAGCAATATAAATCTTTTGGTTTTGTCATTTTGTTCTTAGTCCAAGTTGTTTCATCCTTTAAAGGCCTTGAGGGTCGTGAATGAGTTTTGTAAAAAGCATTTGTGGTTCTTACATCATTCACAGAGGGTTTAACAGTAATTAACTTTTCAAGCAGTGCTTGATTAGTACTGTCCTGTTTGGTAATATTTTTGTCTACAGTACAAACATAAGTTAGTACCCGCTAGCATTAACATATTAACTGGATTATTTCCAGTTCTTGTTTGTACTGCCAAAGTGAACAAACTGTGTCGTTTATTACTCTTTGAGTATTGTCCCATATTGGGTTTCTCAAATTCTTATGGTCTTTCCTTGAACCATTTTCCCTTAGACATATTTTGGTTTTATGGTAGCTCAACTTGTTGTTAGCCAATTTTTACATGATAATCACAAAACTCTTTATTAATACTAAAAACTCCCACAGACAAAACAGGCTCTTTCAGTAATCCTTCTCCAATTGTTTTTTGTTAACCATAGGTTATTGACTAGTGTTTGAACTATTCTTAACAGTTTTCAACTATGAGTTTTTACATCTTTGTAGCAAACAAGTGTGTCATGATCTTCTATTTTTACTACATCATTCTCATCATCATTATCACATTGACTCATACTCCTCAATGATAGGAAGCGTCAAGACCAAACCTTAGGTTGAACTCTACATGTATTCATTGACAACTGTTCAAACACTAATTCAGATGTTTTTGTAACAATGTTTAGAGTCACAGTATCAACTTCATTAGTTGGGAGTCTGGTTCATTTGTTGAGTCTTTTCTGACCATATGTAAATTTTAGTCATCTATTTCAATATCATCCAAGGCAGATAAATCCCTGTCATGGGGAGGAACTGCTTGCATTTCTCAAGTTTTAAAGAACCTTTTATGGCCAAAGGGTGATTTTTCAAAATCACTTGCATTGCACTAAAGATACTTTGAAAACTTCCATTTTCATAGCTCAAATTCCCAAGAATCTATAGATCATCCGTATACCCAAGCCCGAAACTTATCTCTGGCACGCATAGAATAATTTGCCATTTTACCAATATTTTTTAAAAAAAAAGAAGAATGATTCCATTTGTGTACTATTACATCTAAATCATCTTTTTCCTTTTGAGCTTTAGCCAACAATGTCTTATGGTATGTTAGAACATCTGTTTTATCATCTAAATCTATTTTCATAAATTTGATCTTTTGTTCATACCAAAGTTGATTTTGTTGATGGACAACTAACTGTGCTTCAACTTTCTTAAGACCCTGAGTATAAGCTTTTATTTCAACACTAGCATCACTAAGTTGCTCTCTTTGAATATCATACAGTCTTTTAATGTTAGCATAAGACTCTTTGCACTCATTTGAACAAGAAGGTACCTGAGTGTCTGATCCTGAGCTGTTGTTAGCCATGAAAGCATAGTTATCATCATCTTCTGAATGAGTTGTCCAGTCAACACATTCTCCATCAACTGTCACTAATGCTTTAGATTCTTCTTTCTTTCCAGTTATGCTTTCATCTCTATTTCCAGTTCTTCTCCCTTCTCTGTTCCCAGTATTCCATCCATCTCTCCTTCTATTCTCTTCCTTTGTTCTACACTCTCTTGCAAAATGCCCTGTTTTGTGGCAGTTGTAGCATTCCACTTTAGTTTTATCAAAACCAACAGGTTCTTTTGCATCAAACTGTAGTTTTCTACCAGTCTTCTTTTGGAACTTCTTTATTCTCATGGAGATCATTGCCACTTGCCATTTCAAGTCCATTTCTTCAAGGTCATATTCATCAACCTGATCTAAGTCCTCATGATCCAGTTGAGGACAACTAGATTGACTTGCAAGCAAGGAATATGATGATGTTGATGGTTGTTCATGCTTTGAACAATGACCAGAAGTGTCGGAAACACCATAAGCAGTACTAACTTCATTTGTACTGTTGGTGTTTTCAGAAACAAATGCTATATTTTGCAAGTTGGAAGATGATGCATTAGAGCCTTTCACATCATTTTCAAAGACTCTTAGATTGTTGTACAAGTCATCAAAACTGAGACTGTCCATTCCTGGTTTGTTCCTCATGATCAAGGAAACTTGTAACCAAGCAGAAGGTAGAGATCTTAAAAATTTTTGATTTGCATCTTCAGTAGATACACCTGCTCCATGAATCTCTAGCTGACTGAGAAGACTTTGGAATCTCTCATAGCCTTTGTGAATCCCATCTGAGTTGGATACAGTGAATCCTTCAAACTGTTGCTTCAAGATATACTTCTGCATTTTTTTGGATTCATCATTTCCACCAAATCTGGATTTTATGGCATTCCACATATCTTTTGCATCAGTCATTTTGTGGAATTTAGCTAGATGATCTTCTGGTATGGCCATTAGCAAGGTGGTCCTAGCTTTTCTTTCTCTTTCTCTCAGCACCATTTCTTCTGCAGTTTTAGGAGGCAAAATTTTAATTTGTCCTGTGGTATCCAATGTGACTGATACAGGACCATTCCCATTTTGGATAACCTCCCAAATTGGATAGTCTGTATGGGCCAAATAGTGTTCTATCTTCATAGCCCATATGTCATATTCTCCCTTTTTGAGAATAGGCAGTTTGATGGTTGAGACTGTTTGAGGAGTTTGTTGTGTTGGTTTTTGTTGTGTTTCTTGTGGAGGTGGTGGTGGTGGTGGAATTTCATCATGTGGTCCAGACATGTTTAGATCTTTTGGTTGAAGATGACTAACTGGTTTTATCTGTTCTTCTTATTCAGAGTTTCTAAAATGGCTCTGATACCAATTGAGGTTCCTTTAACTGAATGGATCTTTGCAGCCTATAAAGGATGATAGTCAAGATGTATAAATACAACTGACTATGTAGAAACAATGATTATGAATACTATGTGTTAATGCGGAATCTTAACACAAGTACTAAGAAGAACAATGAATTAATCTGGATAACAACTTTATTAAAGTGTTCTTGAGGATCACAGATTGCTAACTATGATATTGTATGTTCTGTATGATCTTGTATTGAACTCTGTCTCTAACTATGCCTAGGGTTCCTTTTATATGATAAGGATAACCCTAAAAGGCTTACATATTTTTCTGACAAATATCTCAAAAATATCTTTTAAATATCTTTTAAATATCTTGTCATCGGTACTAACTAGCTTTCTACTAACGGTACTAACTATCAGACAGTACTAACTACTTTGTACTGTCGGTACTAAGTATAACTGTCGGTACTAACTATTTGAACTGTCGGTACTAAGTTTAAGAAAACATTATTCCTAACAACCATCACACCTTTTTCAATAACAAACATTATCAAGGAACACCTGGATTGAACCTCATACCTGGGTCTGGTCCAAAAGGTGTCATCAAGTGCCCGTGTCCCATTAACTCCTCTTTAAAAGCCACAATTGCTGAGAGAAATAAATCAAACATCAAATCAAAAACTTTTAAGACAGATAAATAAACCACAATTCATAAATTATAAATCACATACCTATCATCTGCCATTGTAATCCGCCGCTTGAATCTTCTGCTTTTCTGTAATGGAAGGAGACGGTGGTTTCTTGATATTGTGAAGGAGACGGTATAATGGGGATTTGGTGAGGAGACACGTTTTAAGAAGAAGGATGAGGGTGGAAGACACGTGTTATATAGATTTAAGCACACAGATATACACACTTTCATAATTGTTTAATGTTAGTATTATTAATGGGATTAATTTATTAATAAAGTTACTGTTTACTCAAATTAAAAAATATTAAATTTGTGTTACTGTAGCAAATGTGAGAGAAAAACTATGGCTTTTGTTATTATGTACGTATAATGGTAGCCCCCCAACCTTGATAAATATTGATATTAGAATATATTAAAATTACTAAGATGAAAAATTATATATGTGGTCCAAAATTTTATGCATTTTTTACTCAAGGACGGGTCATATAGGTGGAATTGACTAAAGAGTTGGGGTTTAGGAGAGTCGAACATGAGATCAATTCATTGTGATTCTCTTGCAACTAGGCAGCCGAAACTCTATTAAATTTATTTAGGTTTCATGTTTTCTTTGTCGACACAATGGTACACATTTTTTAACAACGAATGGAGTCCGGTTTCATATATTTTGAGGTTGATCTGTCTCAAAACTTTTTTAAGATCACCAAACATATTAGGCCAACTCTATTAAATTTATTTAGGTTTCATGTTTTCTTTGTCGACACAATGGTACACATTTTTTAACAACGAATGGAGTCCGGTTTCATATATTTTGAGGTTGATCTGTCTCAAAACTTTTTTAAGATCACCAAACATATTAGGCCAATAAGACGTAAAATCTTTAGGTTTCATGTTTTCTTTGTCGACACAATGGTACACATTTTTTAACAACGAATGGAGTCCGGTTTCATATATTTTGAGGTTGATCTGTCTCAAAACTTTTTTAAGGTCACCAAACATATTAGGCCAATAAGACGTAAAATCAGTATGTATAACTTTTGCCTAATCCTTTGTAATCGACCATTAGAAACAGATTGTTCACAAAAGAAAATGTCTAGGGTAGGCTTCAAACCAAACTTATTTCATCATGACATGATTTCGCTTTCTCCTTTTGGTTTTACTTTACATGTTTAAAGTATAAGTTTGTCTAACGAGTACGCATAAGACATTACTCCCTCCGTCTCATTTTTATTGTCCACGTTTCTTTTTTGAGATGTCCCAATTTAATTTTCCACTACTAAATATAGATAGGGAAGTTTGATCAAGTTTATTATATTTCCCTTGATTGAAATTATTATTACAAACTTTAAAGAAGACTTTAATTAATTAGTTAAGGGTAAAACTGTCATTCTGTCAAAAAGTAAGAAAGAGAAAGCAGTAATAAATGCACTTTTCTTAAACTGTGTGTTTTTTGTCGAGGGACAATAATTTTAGGACAGAGGGAGTAATTAACTAAATTCAAACTTTCTTTTTACATCGGATAATGCATTTAATGCATATTAATTAAACATATACCACGTTTCTTTTTGGGATGTCCAATTTAATTTTCACTACTAAAAATAGATAGGGAAGATTTGATCAAGTTTATTATATTTTCCCTTGATTTAAATTATTATTACAAACTTTAAAAGAAGACTTTAATTAAATTAGTTTAAGGGTAAAAACTGTCCCATTTTCTGTTAAAAAGTATCAAAGAGAAAGCAGTAATAAATGCACTTTTCTTAAACTGTGTGTTTTTTGTCGAGGGACAATAATTTTAGGACAGAGGGAGTAATTAACTAAATTCAAACTTTCTTTTTACATCGGATAATGCATTTAATGCATATTAATTAAACATATAAATTGTCATAATTTCATGTGATTTTTCTTGCTAAAAAAATGTGATTTTTAATACAATGAACATGTGATTTCTAATATATTGAATTCAATGTTTTCTTTTTTATACAACAAACCAATATATTGATTTTTAATACAAGAGTAAATTCAAATGACAACACCATTTAAATTTATAGGCACCCGTTAGACAAACTTACAGTATATGTTACTATCACGTATCAAATCATCCAAAGGTTACGTACCTTCTACTTGGATTTGTGTCATTTGTTATAGTCTTGGTCAATAACAATGTTTATTGTACACAAACCAAATACAGTAGTTTTTTTCATTTTTTTTCCCAAGAGTAAAGACATGAATGTAAGTGGTAAACTTTCTAAATATAGTAGACAATTAATACATTCTAAGATTCAGGTCTGAAACCAGTAATCGTTACACTTCTTTCATAACAAGATCTCCACCTCATACTTTTTTTCACACACTAGCTATTTCTTATCGGAATATCCGCCACTCGCACACTATAAATACACACACACTCACATAATATATTTTCTCACACACTATCTTCAGCTCCAAAAATGAAAGGTGATAAGCTTCACCACCGTTCCGTACCACAAACAACCACTCTCCTCAAAAAACCAAACAACAACATTTCCATAAATAACTTTAACCTTAAAAAGACAAATAAGAATGTTTCTAAGTGGTCAATGTCTGATGCGTTTTTTTTACAATGGAGTGTTGCAGATGTTTTTGGTGTGTTCAAGTACCATCCTGTCCCATGTTTCTTTGCTGCTTGTTTGTTGTTTTTTATGGGTGTCGAGTATACGTTACGGATGATACCACCTTCTTCACCACCGTTTGATATTGGATTTGTGGCCACTGTTTGGTTGCATGCTGTCCTGGATTCGAGTCCTGTGCTTAATACCCTTTGCGCCGCTTTTAATACGGTAAATTAAGTGTTGTCACATATCCAAATCCTGTTTAAAAAAGTGCTAATATTACTCATTGATAATTATATGTTGTCCATTTTCCAAAACTTTTTTAGAGAGTTCTAATACTAGTAATTAATAGGGAAAATTGTTTAGAAATGTAGTAAACTTATCACTTTTGTAATGTTGTGTAGCTGTTTTTTTTTTCTATTAAATGACCAAACTTTTAAATTCCGTCTATTGTATGTAGCGGCGACCATTTTACCCTTATGTTTTTTAACCAACATGTAATACATACATTAGACGGAATTTAAAAGTTTGATCATTTAATAGGAAAAAAAAATAGCTAACAGAATTACTTTCAAAAAATGGTAAGTTTATTACATTTTTAAGTAATTTGCCCTAATTAATATATATGGTACACGGCAAGTGTTTCATGTGCTAGCTAGGAAGAAAGGTACATTTTGTAATTTCTAGATTCGTCATTGTTTTGATAAAGGATAAACATTTATAAATTTTTAGTTTTGTGTAGCAAATAAAAAAATTTGCAAATTCAGGTAACAAACTTTCAAATTTTATTATTTTTGTTGTATTTTGTGGCAATTTTACATTTCAATTTATTGACACTCCTGTTAACGGGAGGGGAAAAAGTCATAGAATACACCAAAGAGTTGAAATTTGAAAAAAGTTTAGTAAATGAAGTAGAAAAAAATTATTCGTTACACAAAACTAGAAAGTGTAACAGGTTACACACGTACATTTATACATGATTATCCCTTTTATTAATCAGCCACTATAAAATAATAGTCATTTACTTACTAAAGGTTTTGCTTAAAACAGTCACCTAAACTATTTATAACATTTGGTGACTAATTCTTATTAAAGATAAAAGTAAGCAAAACTTTTGCTTACTAAATATAGTGTAAGAATAGACTTTTAGTGATCCCTTTATTACTTACTCTTTTCTTATTTCTAATTAGCTATTTTGTTAACTCCCACTAAAGAGAAAATAGTAAGTAATAAAAGGATCACTAAAAGTCTATTCTTACACTATATTTAGTAAGAAAAATGGTCATTAGAAAAATTATATACCCCGACTTTCTTTTTTAAAAAGTACATAACTTTTTTGCTTACTTTTATCTTTAATATGCATTAGTCACCAATTGTTACAAATGGTTTAGGTGACTGTTCGCCTCATTAGTAAGCAAAATCTTTAGTAAGCAAAATCTTTAGTAAGTAAATGACTTTTATTTTGTAGTGAGCTTTAATGGTCCAAAAATAATGAAGACATGATATAATAGATACACATGCAAAAAGAATTTGACCTTTATTATTTGGAAATAATGAAGGTGTTTGTGGGGATGCAAACGGTGTACATACTATGGACATTTGTGATTGAAGGGAGGCCAAGAGCCACCATAGCAACGGTGTTCATGTTCACATGCAGAGGGATTTTGGGCTATTCCACACAGCTTCCATTGCCAGAGGTACATCGTTTAAATTTTCTGTCGACATCCAGGGACGGAACTAAGGGGGTTCCGTAAGGTCCCAGGACACTCATTGATTTTTTTCGATATAGTGTCAATCTTTGAAAAAAACATCGATTTTCTTAAATGCATCCGGTCTTTCAAAATGTGATTCTAGTGTTACGGTTTGAAAAATTATGTGTCGATCATATTTGATTATGGTTCGTCCCGTCGACATCTATCAATTGAATTGTGCATATAGAGATATTTAGTCTCCATCACCGTCCATTTACAATGAGTCATGTACTTATCACATTCACTCTTTAATGTGTGGATGCAAATTATTTTCTAGGTCAACTAATTGTATGTCTGGTTTCATTTAATTATATCAATCCAATACAATGAAACCGTTTAATAAAATAATTTGACTTGTAAATGTTACTTCACATAGTTATTAAAATGTTCCAAGTGTTTTTTTCCACACATTTTGAGGTTGTCCACATGCATATACAATGAAAATAAATATATGATGTGTCTATAGAAGTTAAGATTGCTATCATATATAGAAGACACTTTCTCAAAAGATATACGTATAAGGATGTATTTGTTAAATTATGCATAAAGAAGTAAGAATATATGGATTTGGTCAGGGACGGATGTATAGCATGATTATGGGGGGCAAGTGCCCCCATGCTCGTCGAAAAATTTGAGAATTTAGTGTAATTTTTGACCTTTTTTCGACAGTGCCCCCCGCTCAAATCTCAAATTGCCCCCCACTCACATACTAAAACATAACATTTAACACTTTAAAACCTTATAAATCCTTCATCTCTAAGTACTAATACTCGATTTATCATTTCGATCACAGTTTTTCTTCAACATTTTGTTGTTATTGTCAAAAAAAAATTGCCCCCCACATGCCATTTTTCTGGTTGGTAATTTTTGCTAGTACTAATTGACGTGTGGGTAAAAACTTTAAAGATGTCTCCTGCATGTGTCGTTCTATATTGGTCCCAGGTCCCAATAATTTAATACGATGTCGATCCCTTTTTATTGCTTTTTTAATACATTTAAAAAGAAGATGATCAAATTCTCTTGGTTAAGAAACTTACAAAATAAGTAATATTGTTTGACTAAAATATTATTACTTATACTTTCTCGGTTTTTAAATAAGTGTCATGTTTAACTTTTAAAGTGTTTTTTTTAACTTTTACCTTAACTAGTTTTTTTATATTATATAATACTCAATGCAAAATATACGAATAGGTTGTGTTTTAAATGTATTTTTATTGGTATCATTTTTATTAATTATCATATAATAGACACAAAATAATTTGAGGTTAAAGTCGAAAAATAACATTAAAAATTAAAACAGAACACTTATTTAGTGACGGAAAGAGTTTAATTCAATACAATTTATTAACTGCTATTTAAATTCTTAATTAAAATTTATTCTACAAAATTTCTCAACTCTCACTTGTACTCATATATACATAGACAAAAAATACACACACAAACAAATTATCACTGCAATACATTGTCGACGCTATGCGGTTAATCGTCTGCAATAACTTTGTAGAGATTTTGATTTGTTATTTTCTTAACCTTTCTTGATTAATACAAACATTACTGATATCTTATATTCTCTAGCAACCTTTGACTAAATTTATAAAAATATTTGATTACTAAATAATATTTAGAAGGTTTCTTAATGAAGTTAAGATAAAACCTGTGGACCATGGTTAAACTTACTAGTAATCTTTGAGTAATGACTAATAAATTTTCCAAAAATTTGTAGTTGAAAAGGACTTTTCTTTTTCTGTCTATCTATTAAATCCCATGTGAAAAAGTAGTGTCATAAGAAAAAAATAGTGCCTTACCGGCCATCTTTTGAAGAATGCATAAGTTTGGTGTGACTTAAAAAGTCCATAATGATTGGTACGACAATATTAAGTTGAACATAATCTAAATTAATATATTTTGAACCGGCTAAAATCAACAAATCTACGATAAAAAGCAAAAGAAACTATAATACATGTGTTGACAGTTGCATGTTTTTGTATTTTGCCAGGAATTTTTAGGCTCGGGTGCAGACTTTCCGGTGGGAAACGTGTCTTTTTTCTTGTTTTATTCGGGTCATGTAGCAGGATCGGTCATTGCATCTCTTGATATGAGAAGGGTGCGAAGGTGGAAGTTGGCGTTTCTATTTGACACCTTGAACCTCCTACAAGTGGTGCGGTTGTTGAGCACCAGAGGACACTACACCATTGACCTAGCCGTTGGAGTAGGAGCAGGCATGTTGTTCGATTCCCTTGCGGGAAACTACGTGAGCAGTATTGTTCCGGCCAAAAAAAGGGACAAAGATGGGTTGTATACAAATGGACATCTCTCATCTTGATCCTTTTTTAGTTTCGCTATGTTTGTACAATAATTTTGAACTTTGTAGAATTTTACTAGGTTTTAAAGCACAATTATATTTCGGTTTTATTTATTTGAATGTGATTTGATGCATCAATCATATGAGCTACTGCTTTGGGCAAATGCTTCACTAATTGACTCAATACGAACGATGTCAAGGGCCTCATGATATAATCATAAGTGCCAGAACCAACAATAGTGTAAAAAAGTATAATGAAGTGAAGACAATCATGAATTGAATCATTATAAAAATAAGAGTAAACTGCAAAAATCTATCCTTGTGGTTTGTAGTTTGTGGCACTAATCATCCCTAGTCGATACTATTGGCACTAATCATCCATGAGTGGCAAATGTCCTGCAAAAATCATCCTTATTGGGGATGATTTTTGCAAAAAGTTTAACAAAAAGTTTTGCAAAAATCTTCCCTTTATGGATGATTTTTTCCGAACGTTTCACCACTCAAGGATGATTAGTGTCAATAGTATCGGCTAAGGATGATTAGTACCACAAACTACACACCACATAGATGATTTTTGCAGTTTACTCTAAAAATAATTTATGTGCTTTTATGTAAATACTATATTAACAAGCACAGTGGTGAAACTTACTCTTTATAAGATAAAGAGGTTAAGGCTTTAATCTTCATTATTTTCAATGCCGAAGGTTGTTGATCTCACTTCAATAGATCGAATTCTTTAAGCTTGTTTAAGGTTAGTTATATTAGATAAATCTAACACAACTATAGTAGAAACTTTGTTTGAATGTATTAAAGATTATGCGAAATCTAATCTTTAATATTAAGAAGAATTGTCAATGAAACGGTAATTCAAAACAAATAAGCTCCAATATTATTAATGATAATAATACAAATACTCTCAAAGTATTATGGTTACAAAGACCTTGAAGCTAAGAATATAAAAAATATATGAAAAACTATATCAAACTCTATGCCCTGGGACCTCCTTTTATACACCAAAGAGCCCTAGTCGGCTTACAATAATTTCCTAAGTATCTAAAATCTTTTCTATAAACAACTAATACATATCATATAAGCAGTACTAACACCAAAGAGTACTAACTTATTAACCTTAGCAGTATTAACTTATCTCTGAGTAGTCTTAACCTTGAGCAGTAGTAACTTTGTACTAGCAGTAGTAAATTATCACTATAACTACTTAGTGTTAGACGCATAAATTATTGGCCCAAGCCATTGTGGGCTTGAGGTCCATTAGATCTAGGGTTTAGTGGCTTATTCTCAAAGCTATATTCTATTATAAATAGACATGTTTTATTATGTCATGAAATCAATCCAATCAATATCTATTTCTATTATCTTTCATGGTATCAGAGCTCTAGGTAATATCTACCAATAAAAATTGCTATCCTCCGATCATCGGCTACTTGTCGGTGATTCGGAGGGATCCCTTTTGCAGGTTATGCCACACGTGCTAGATTTTATCATAGTCGCTGCGATTCCTCATTGTTTAGCTATAGACAGGGTTCTCAGGTTGCGTACTTACTTATATATGTGGACGACATCATTCTCACAGCTTCCTGTCTAGCCCTACTTCAGCAGATTATAGGTTTTCTTAATAACGAGTTTGACATGACTGATCTAGGGGCGCTTAATTACTTTATTGGTATTTCTGCTACTCGTACTCCTACAGGTTTGTTTTTTGTCACAGAAGAAGTATGCTCTACAGCTCCTTGAGCGTGCTCACATGGTTACTTGTAACCCTTCTCGGACACCCGTTGATACAGAGTCTAAACTGGGTCCGGAGGGTGTTCCTGTTCAGGATCCTACTTTATATCGCAGCCTTGCAGGGGGGCTCCAGTATCTTACTTTTACTCGTCCAAATTTGTCTTATGCAGTTCAGCAGATTTGCCTTTATACGCATAATCCGAGGGAGTCGCACTTTGCTGCTCTCAAACTTATCTTGCAATATGTTTGGGGGACTATAGATTTTGGTCTCCAATTGTATGTTTCTGCTACTACTTCTCTAGTTGGTTACACTGATGTTGATTGGGCAGGTTGCCCATCTACACGCAGGTCTACTTCAGGTTATTGTGTAATTCAAGGGGATAATCTTCTGTCGTGGTCCGCTAAACGACAACAAACCATCTCCCGCTCCAGTGCTGAAGCAGAATACCGGGGTGTTGCTAACGTTGTCACTGAAACTACATGGGTTCGTAACCTTCTTTATGAGCAACATTCTCCTCTTATGACTGCCACTCTGATTTACTGTGATAACGTTAGTGCTGTTTATATGTCTGCAAACCCTGTTCAACATCAACGGACGAAACACAATGAGATCGACATTCATTTCGTCCGTGATATGGTTACAGCTGGCCATGTTCGTGTTCTCCATGTTCCATCTCGTTTTCAGTTTGCCGATATCTTCACTAAGGGACTTCCATCAGCTTTGTTTGAAGATTTTCATTTTACTTCGCTTCAAAATCTACTTAGCGTATGCCTTTTGGGATACAAAAATCCTTAAAATTCCATGCCTTTACTCCAGTCCCAAAAAGTACTTCATTAGTCCCATGTCTGTCATATCAAACTCTCGAGTCGTCGATTCCATAAATTGATTGATCATCCTTTTGTTATTTCCTGTAAAGATGAGATCATCTACGTACAAGGCGACCACCAATACTTTGTTTTCAACTAGTTTAATATATAAAGCATGCTTGTAAGGACATTGTACATACCCTATTCTTTTTAGAAAAGAATCAATACGAGTATTCTAGGCTCGAGGGGCCTGTTTCAGCCTGTACAACGCTTTTTTCAACTTCAAAACCTTAGTCTCTTCTCCAACTTTTGCATAACCTGGTGGTTGTTCTATATAAACCACTTCATTGAGTACACCATTCAAGAATGCAGATTTTACATCCATTTGGTATATTTTCCACCCGTTTTGTGCTGATTATGAGACAAGTAATCTGATTGCTTCCATTCTTGAAACCGGAGCAAATATTTTGTCATAATCGATACTTGCTTTTTGTCGGTAACCTTTTGCAACGAGCCTCGCTTTGTAATGTTGAATCTCTCCTATAACATTCATCCTTTTCTTATAAACCTATTTTACGCCTATGGGTTTATGCCCTTTTGGTAATTTAGCCATCTCCCAAGTTTTGTTCTTTTCAATAGCACTGATTTCTTCATCCATTGCTTCCTTCCGCTTCTTATTTCTTATTGCTTCTTCAAAAATGATATTTTCATTTTTTGCTAAACGACATACAAGATGCATTTTAGTGGTATTATTATATATATCTTGAAGACTCCTCATTCTTGGTTGTATGGGCTCATCATTATTTTCAGAATCTGTAGTGACCATCGTTGGATCACTTAAGGCTGTTGGAATAAAGACATCATGTGCGTCTTGTTCAGTGCTATTGTGAGGCTCATATAAACACCCCTTACTCTAGTCCCACGTGCTTTCCTCGTTCAACATTACACGTACTGCTACTTATGTAACTTTCTTCTCATGAGGGATATATAATCTGAAAGGCCTTAGTTCTTCATCATATTTAATGAACACGTAAATTTGTCTTAGCTTAAGCTTTTTTCATGTTCTAATAGGAATATGTGCATTATGCCACGCTTCAAATATTAAAATGAGGGATACCATGGCTTATACCCACTCAGCTTTTCTTAAAGGGGTTTTGTCACCAATTTGACCATGAGGTATTAATTTTTGAATGGGTTCACGGACATTGGACGCTCTGCCCAAAATCTTTTGGCATATTTTTGCTTTCCAGCATAGAACGAACCATATTCATAATAGTTTTTCTTTTGGCTATTCCATTTTGCTAGGGTGAGTAGGGTGCTGTCAAAAACCTTTTAATCCATTCTTCTTCACAAAACTTTGTAAATGGTGTGGACACGTACTCTCCACCTCTATCATATCTCAAGGCCTTAATGTATTGGCCCGTTGTCTTTTCAACCATTTCCTTAAACTTTTTGAAAGTTTACAAAGGGCCTTTCGATTTCTATGCTAGAAAATATACAAACACTTTCTAGTGATTATCATCAATAAAAAGTATAATATGTACCTTTTTATTTCCAAAAAGAGAAGGAGAGTTAGGTCTCTCAAGGTCTCTGTGAATTAATTCCAGTAACTCCTTTGCCTGTATGTTGTTTTTGTTTGGGA
The DNA here is from genome assembly GCA_026074375.1 of Tanacetum coccineum. Lineage (NCBI taxonomy): Eukaryota > Viridiplantae > Streptophyta > Magnoliopsida > Asterales > Asteraceae > Tanacetum > Tanacetum coccineum. The sequence continues at coordinate 3,817 of BQNB010108915.1, read as the reverse complement.
AAGAACTTCTTCGTTGTTTTGCCAAAGATATACTTTCACAAAACGACCATCATTCATTCGAGATTAGGAAGCCATGTGCCATGCTCTCTTCTTGGTTTTAATTCTTTAAATTCCGCTGAAGTGTAATTATGACCAAACCTTAAATGCCACATAGATTCTTCATCGATAAAATTACTCTTTAGACATTTTTTGCCAATGTATTGAGATTTAGTTTGAACGTGCGATTCTTACACATTCTAACTAATGTAACCATCACGCCTTCCTTGTTTTTCAAGAGCATTTTTTCATTCTTCATGAGTACCCAATAGCCTTTCTCCATAAGTTGGCCTAAACTCAATATGTTACTCTTCATAGCAGGGACATAGTACACATCTTTGATCGTGCCTTCTTTCCCATTTTGAAAGAAATGAATTTTACCATGTCCTTTCACATCTATCTTTATGCAATCTCTCAAATGATACATAGCCTTGAACAACTACTATCATTTCAACAAATAGATCTTTCTGTCCGCTCATGTGGTTGCTCGCACCGGAGTCTAGGTACCACATTGTATCAACTTCTAAGATTTGTTCTTCATGAGCCATCAATAAAATACCACTTTCTTCGACTTGTGGTTCTGTCACAAGGTGGTTCTTTTCTTTTGTCCTTTTCGGCGATCTGCAATCTTTTGCATAATGACCATGCTTACCACAATTATAGCAGTCAACATTTAGACGGTATCCTTGTCCGCCTCTTCTACATCCACGTCCTCTGCCACGCGAATTTTAATTGAAGTGTTTGCTTGTTTGCTTACTTTCCTAGTTATTATTTTCTCTACTACGACCTCGACCATGATTGGTATTATGCCCACCAGAATTTGTTCCTTTCTCATGGTTATTCTGATGTGAAAATAAGGCTTTTTCGTCCTTGATTGTAGCCTTCGTTTTTAATGTTTCATCAAGGGAATCTTACTTCTTCTTGTTCTTTCTTTTCTCATGTGCTTCCATAGAACCTGCTAACTCTTCAATTGTCAAGTCTTCCAGATCTTTAGACTCCTCAATTACACACACTACATTCTCGAAATTTTCTGTTAAAGACCAAAGAATCTTCTTAATGATTCTCGAGTCGGGTAGATTTTCACCATTACTTTTGAGTTGATTCACCACCGTTTGTACACGGGTGATGTAATCTGAGACTCCTTATGCTTCCTACATTTTCATGGCCTCGAGTTCACCACGCAATGTTTGGAGTCGTACTTGTTTGACTCGATCAGCGCCTTTGTACGCTTTTTCCAGCATGTCCTATGCTAGTTTCGCTGTTGAGGCACCAACGATCTTTTCGAAGCCCGATTCATCAACCGACTGAAACAAGAGATAGAGAGCGGTCTTAGCCTTCATACGCTTCTCCTTCAACGCTTTTAACTGATTCGCAGTTGTGGCACCGATCTCAGCGTCAGTCGGTTCCTCGTACTCGGTTGTGACAAATTCCCATGCATCTTGTGCGCCTAATAATGCTTCCATCTCAATGCTCCAATTGTCATAGTTGTATTTTGTATGTTTTAGAAGTGATATGTAACCAAATGAAGTGGTGGTGTTCATCGTTTAACAAGGCTATGATGCCAATTTGTGAATCACATGGAAATGAGATTTTGAACAATCTAAAGTTAGCCAAAATGAAAGAACACAGAGGCTTACTAGGAACTAGTTTTTTATTCATGATACTTGCCAATTGTTACAGGAAACATAACATATATATACATGTCAACCATTATGACTTTTCATAACCATTGTATCTTATACTAACCATTGTGTCTTATAAATAATAATAACTACCAAATAACTACTTTTGTAACTGCCAGATAGGCCTAACTCATATGGCTCTCTAGAATATTCCTTGTATGACTATATATTGTGTTTGATTTTGGAATAATAATCAAGGAAATCATTATCCTCTAATACTTAGAATATTTTCACTAGCAGTAGTAACTTTATATTACCAGTAGTAAATACTTAGCATATTTTCTTTGAAGTTCATGAGTAGCACTAACTTCAGCTGAGCAGCATTAACACGAACATGAGCAGCAGTAATTCAAACAACATCAAGAAGACTTTTAATCCTAACAATCATCCCCTAAACTTGATATTCTTCTTCAAAATCATCAAGTTTCTTCATTTAAAGCTTCATCAACACCAGGAGGATGCTTCCAAACACTTCTTTACTTCTTAAGCTGTTTTATGATGAATTTAAGAAACTGATAAGGCATTTCACTTTCATAATCAATCATAAGCTTCTTTTCCAACATCATTGAAAGTGTAGATGGTGTAAGAGGATACTTCTTCTCTACCAATATGTAAATCTGCATATGTTGCATCCTCAAGAAATGTACTCCACAGGAGTCATACATCTTCCAACTCAACACTTTGTAGTCTTGTTGATTCCTCCATATATTATCTTCTACATGTGGTTCAAACATTGTTTTCAAATCATTCCATAATACCAAATCTAAGTCTTCCACTAGTCTTGTTGACTCATATTTAGCTTTTACCAACTTGTACAAAGTTTCTAAATCTTCCATGTCAAAAATTTTAAGCATGTGACTAAAGATCATGTACATCTGAGACTTTCCATCAGCTCTTATTATTTGATAAAAGCTTTTTTTTCCTTCTTTATGAATCTTCCAGTCAATAATACTTAAAGACTTAACAGCCAAAGGAATAGCATCATTTGCTACTTCTTCTTCATCTGGAATGATTTCCATTAACTTTTTAATCTCTGATGTTTATTTGTCATCTTCCACCTTTTGCTTCTTTGTAATCTCTTGTGCTAGCTCAGTTCCTGCTCTTTTTTCTTTTCCCTCCACCAACTCTGTTCTAAAGTCTTCAAATGTATTTACCCTCTTAAATGCTCTGTTAAACATCTCTTGAATAGAAGCAAACCCTTTTGACTTTAAATCTTTGAGCTTGTATCCTTCCATGTTCTTTAGGTAAGTACACATTATCTTTCTCTGTTGAGCTTTTGTTGATGGTTTGTTTCTTTTCTCTTCTGCTCTTTTAGCTGCAAAATGCTCTCTTCTTTTCTCTAAGAGTTGTTGAAATAATGTAGCCTTTTCTTCAACAGACAACTCTTCTTGTTCTTGTGCTTGTAATCTTTCAGCCAATTGATGATCAGCATCAATCTTTGCCTGTATATCATCCTATGTTTCAATCAAGGCAATATTGGCTTATTGTAATTTTTCAGCTTTCTCTCTTGCAAGTCTTTCTTCTTCATCAAATGCAGCTTGTAAATTTAAAGCAGTTTCTTCATCAAGCAAGATTTGATCTTTCTTCTTCACAGGTTCTATCAATATTCCTTTACCTTTGTCCTGTGATTGTTGTAAAGATAGTTGTGAAGATATTGTTGTTGTTGATTCACCCAGCTCTTGTATAACCATCCCTTTCTTCTTAAGCTTTGTACTTTTCATTTCTTCAAGTGCTTGAGCCAAAGTAATATCATCAACAGTTGTAATTGTAGCAATAGTTGTTGTAGCAGCACTAACAGTTGTTGCATCACCAACAGTACTAACTACATTACCAGTAGCACTAACTTAAGCTACTTCTACAACAACATTAACTTCATCATTTTCCTTATTAGCAGTAACTTATTGTTCTGCAACAAACACTTCCTCACCATCTAAAACATTTACATCAAACATCTCATCATCCACATTTTGAACACTAACCAGGGTAATTTCTTCATCTGCATCAATAGTATCAATCCTCCCTTATTTAGATGCATCCTCACCCAAACTTGATTTGTTATTAGAGGATTCTACCCTAGCAGTTAAACCAACTTTGTATAG
>BQNB010108914.1:0-22861 GCA_026074375.1 Tanacetum coccineum | reverse complement strand
TGGTAATATTCATGGTTTTTTTTAAAGGAAAAAGAGGGTTACGTCAAGGTAATCCTTTATCTCCCTATCTATTTACTTTGACTCTTATTCTAAAAATGAGGGTTCGTTTGTCGGATACCTTCCGTTATCATAATCATTATGAGGAGTTGGATATCATTAATGTTTGTTTTGCTGATGATCTATTTATATTTGCTCGTGGGGATGTGGAGTTGGCTAGAGCTATTATGGATTCCCTTGATGAATTAAACATGTTTTAGGATTGGTTCCTATCATTCCAAAGAGTACGACGTTTTTTTTGAAATGTGGTGCAACATGTTAAGAATGCCATTCTTAGCATTATGCCGTTTTCTGAAGGTGAGCTCCCGGTTAAATATCTTGGTGCTCCGCTTATTTCTTCTAGGCTTTTAAACAAGGATTGTAAAGTTCTTGTTGAAAAAGCCCAAAACCAGATTGGAGATTGGAAAAATAAGTCTTTATCGTTTACGGGTAGACTCTAACTTTGCAAGTCTGTCATATCCTCCATGCAAGTCTATTGGACGTCTGTTCTTGTCATTCCAATGGGTATTATTTGCGATATCCAACAGCTTATTCGAGGGTTTCTTTGGTGCAAAGGTGAATATAGGCGTGGTAAAGCGAAGGTTGCTTGGGATGACATTTGTCTTCCAAAACATGAAGGTGGTCTTAGTTTACGTAGTCTTGAGGTATTTAATCTTGCCTTAATGACTACTCATATATGGAATATTGTCTCTTCTAAATAATCTCTTTGGGTTCGTTGGATTCACACATATAAGCTTCAAGGTCGCACATTATGGAATATTTGTCCTAAAGCAGATATGAGTTGGGAATGGCGCAAGATACTCCAACTCCATGACCTTGTTAGACCTTTCTTTTGGATGCAGATTGGAAATGGCTTAAAGGCGTCATTATGGCATGACATGTGGAGTTATCAATGCCCTCTTAGCAGTTATATATCGCCTAGGGATATTACTAGAGAGGGCCATAGTCTACAAGCATGCGTGGCTGACATGATTAAAAATGGGACTTAGAATTGGCCTAATGTGTGGCTAACTAAAGCTATAAACTTAAGGCTCATTGCAATCCCTATTTTTGATATTTCTCGGCATGATAGCATGTGATGGTGTGATCTTAACGGAAATTTATCTAACTTTTCTGTGAAGTGTGCTTGGGAGGTTCTTAGACCGCGTGGACAACAGGTTATGTGGTATCATATTACATGGTTTTCGCATTGCATTCCGAGGCATGCTTTCTATCTTTGGTTAGTTATGAGAAGACGCAAGATAAGTTGAGGTCGTGGGATGTGGATGCCTCGACTGATCTCTCTCAGCTTCGATGCTCTCTTTGTGGTTCACATCAAGATAGCCATAATCATCTTTTCTTTGAATGCACCTTCTCATCCCAAGTTTGGAATTCCATTCGTAATCCGGCTGGTATGGAGCATGTTCCCTTAATTTTGGAAGATATTGTGATGTGGTTTAATCCTATGGCTAATAATCGTTAATCTAAGAATGTAGTGGGTAAGCTGCTCTTTGCAGACTCTTCATATTATATATGGATTGAACGGAATAATAGGTTGTTTAAAAATTCTAGAAGATCGTCGAAGGAGATTCTAACTCAATTATGACTACGGTTCGGCTCAAGCTCGTCACTTTCAGATTCAAGAACACCTCGAGAGTTCAAAGTCTGCTCTCGTTATGTAAGACGCCTTCGAACTTTAGGATATATGGATGTTAGTAGAGAGTCATGTAATGCTTTTGATTTTCTAGTTTAGTTAGACTTTTGTGGCCTGTCACAATCGATTTTCTGGATGTTCAAGCCTTGGCTTGCTGTTAATGTGGTATCCAGCCACATTCCATTGTACTTAAACGTTTATGTGATTAATATACTTTACCGGGGTAACCCTTTACCCAAAAAAAATTAACAATATTACTTATACATGTAGGATTCCATTTTGAATGGATAGCGATAAAACATTAATATAAATTAGTGCCTTGTTTTGCCTGTGTTAGGACAACACTTCATAAGAAAAACAAATGAGTTAGAATATCTCAAATATGGTTTAAAAGTTATCCTTCTAAACAGCTTTACTGTACGGAAATTATGCAACAATTAGTACTATAAGTTGGTATGCAAACATACATAGATAAGGGCAAATGAGTTACAATATCTCATTACAATTTGTTTTTGTTTCAAAAGAATCATGGATGAAAAATCTTCTGCATAAAATTCTTCTGCAGAAAATTCTTTGACTTTTCATTCCTATACGCTCATCAAGCCAAACAGCCACGCAAGAATATAAGTTGGTATGCGAACATACATTGATTAAAAGCTCTAATAATAACAGACTATTGAAATAGCTCAAATACATAATAACTGAATGCATTAAGAGAGAAGTGATGAAAAATCCTAACATCCTTCATCCAAAGAATCAGAAACCTTACCTTGTGAGAAGATTCTTGTGAAAATTGTTAGAGCTATGTAATTTAGATGGCAAAATAATAACAATGGATTGGAGAACTTCCATGGTCATCATTTTATAAATACAGCCAAGTCTCCTAACCATGCTAAAATGCTACTACTTATTGTTCCAACTTCATGACATGGGTTGTTGTAATAACCTTATGATGTTTCAAAAATGCTAAAATGCTAACTACTTATTATTGGCAACTAATATAAACACAGATACACTCATAAGCATAAAAGAACATTATATTGTAATATTAAATAGCTTAAGAGATTACCATATAGTTTGGACTTGGTAATTGTACATCCAACCATAAATGCCTCCTTGATTGCGTCCTTGTTGGCAACATAGTAGCAGACATTTGCAAATGATCTTGAGTGCATGAATTCATTTCCAAATAGGAAAGTAAACAAATTAACCATGTGATTTACAGGAAGTTGGCGGATTTCATCACTCATCTTGATGCCCATAGATGCACTTTGGGCAATATGAATTCCATGACCATATTAACACATGACTGCATGAGTTAAATTATGATCAATAATCATACATACGCAATAACTAAGAAAGAAAAAAAGTCATGTCCATGATTAACACCCTAATTGCATGAGATTTAAATTATGATCAATAATCATACATACGCAATAACTAAGAAAGAAAAAAAGTAATTATCTCATTGAACTAATTTCTATCCATAATTCTTGCCATGATTTTTTAGTGACCATCACCAAAAAATAATACAGTTTATTACCTTTATTTTATTTACTTGATAGGGACATCCAACTGGAATGATAACCGCTTCACCAACATGTTAGGTGAACTGCTACTCGAACACTGTTACTCTAGTACACTCTGGCTTGGAACGGTTTACACCTTTTGGCCACAAGGGTGCTGGCGACGGCTGAGTTGCTGCAAGAAAACACTAGTAACGTGTTGTTAAAATTACGTTGATATGCGAAATAGATACATTTAAACGAAATAGCTATGCATTAACCCTAGTGGATTATAGCTTTTTGAAACCATTTACCTCCCATGATCACATATTGGTATGTTATATATTTGTTATAATGCATATGGCCATTTCGTCTCAAGGCATTTCATGCTTGGTTTAACTTGAACTATATTTCTTAAAGAACCATTTAAATATATACAAATAATGAAATAAAACATTCCAATCATTAGAAAATGCTTAATGAAACAAATCATCTGCATTGAAAACATGCTTACGCTTTGAACCGTTAAACAGTATTATTGTGTATTGTTGCCATTTTCACAATCATATAAGTCGCATAAGTGACCATGTGCAATTCAATAGATACGTAGATATATATGTAATCTTGATACAAAGGCTTTTAGCCAATGATTATTTGTCATGTCACAAAAAATTTCATTCATCTTAAAGCCTAATCTTGCAACTCTTATATTCAAAGAGATAATTGTGCGGATAAAACCATTAAAAAGTTACAGGATAAAAAAATGAAGTACCTTTAGCAGTCGCCTCCTTTATTCGTTTTACTATTGGCAAAGCATCAATCTATGATTTTTAAGCTTATACTTTCTTCTTATTTTACTTCCTTATGCTCCATTTGATCTCCACACTGTACATTTCTTTTCTTTTACCCGTCACTAAATCACTTTCACTTGGCACCTATTGCAAACAACTAAACAAAAATGTGAGATTTAAGTTCACAATGTGCATCCATGATGACTGGATCAAGCATCCAATCCGTAACTACAAACTATGACATGAAAATTCAAAATTCACTTTTCGGTTTCTATCTATTTAGGTAAATTAATTTTCTATAATAACAAAATCTTTCCATAAATCCATTTAGCTAAAAAAGATATGTACTTTGAATCTTGAAACTATTGATTTTTGTGTTATGAATCTTTAAACTATTGCTACAAAATCATGAAATAAAGTGTATCAAGATTCATCTTAGAACATGAACTTATACATTCAACATTCCTTTCTACGTTGGATCAATCAAAATCTCTAAAATCACCACAAAATACAAAAAGATCATCACTATAGATATTTATTCATTTATAATCTGACAAACAAAGAAAAAAAGGATTAGGAATTGAACCCGCGGGTTATCAGTAGGAATGAAGAAGGGAGATACAGTATGAAAAAAGCAATCCTCCCTTTGTTGAGCCTATTATGGCAACATTTTTTGTCGACACCTACATTATCACATTTAATGTAGTTTATCAGTAGGAATGAAGAAGCAAGCTGAGCATATGATGATTGGGATTGCTTATTTAAATTCCTACTACAATATCACATTTAAAGCATATATAAGAGGGTATTTGGGATTGACGGATTGTTTATTTAAAACTTATTATTAATGCATGTTACATGCTTAATAATGCATGCTTATTTAGGCCGTGTTTGGCATTGCTTATAATGAAGTACTTATCTACTTAAAAATAAGGGGGTACTAATCTACTTATGTTTATGTGCTTATTTGAAAGTAAAATATATAAAATATGTAGTTTGCTCCAAACATGAAACTGATGAGCATATAAGAAGCACTCCCAAACACCCAGCACACATATAAGCAATTAAGATGCACTCCCAAACACCCTTTTAATCTAACATATGAATATAAGCACTTGAATAAGCAAGTTTGCCCATGCATATCTACACTAAATAATTAACTTAGGTAAAGATATAAGAACCTGCTAACAAATGTTTATGTAATGGCAATGAAATCTTCAAGATTATTCCCGAAAGCGACTATAAAATTGCAGATAGTTTAATAAGAAGTGAGCTTCCATAATTATCAGGTTTAAATAGGATAAAAAGGGTACCTCGCGTGTAAGATTCATCAAAATCCATGCATTATTTACTATTGAGAGTTATTGTAAAAACTGTAATCGCCCTCTATTCCTTCAAAGAGAAGCGCATGTCTGCAAATATCAGTCATATAAGTGACAGTGACACTGATGCTTATTGTGGTCAAAATGATACCATATAGATGCGATTGTCGTAAAGACTTCAACAAGAAGTTTTACAACTCCCTAGACAGTGTACCTGTAGTGTAGCATAGGCAAGACTCGAGGGTTGTTATCGTTCTCTAGAGGAATAGGTTGGGAAGGCTCGATCAAGATCTAACAAAGGTCTACGAGGTTGAGGGAAGATTATTTTTGTATTTTTATTTTATAAAAGCAAGTAAATATCATGGTTTGAGAGGTTGGTTTGTTAAAATAATTAAAATTAAATATAATCTAATCTATTGCTGATAACTTTATGATAAAAAGATGTATTTACTTAATCATGTACTACTCTGTGGAAACTAGAAGGGGGTTGAATAGTTACAAGTTCGTTTACGTTTTAAAATATTACTTTCAAAAATATTTAGATTCGAGTTGTATGTTTAACCAATTCACAATATGAACAAATAATATAACAATCTAAACTAAAGCTAAATAACAATGACAATAATAAGAAGAGATATGAAAAGGAACAATAAAACCAAGACGCCAAGATTTTATAGTGGTTCAACTACGAAACACCTCTTCGCCCTACTCCACTCCCCGAGTATCTTACTCGAGATTTCACTATGTCAACAAGCTCTCTTTAGGCGGAGAAAACCGTTTACACGTCGCTTACGTTGTTTTCCGACACTAAGCTAAATGAAGAGTCCTAATCTTAGCTAGAACCAATCTACCACTTCACAATCAATACACAATCACTAGATCTACACTATCGGATTTACACACAATTCGAATCACACAAATACACAAGATAATTACAATAAAGATTTGATACTTAGAAGAAGAGAGAAGAGATCACTAAATAACAATTTGTTTCTTGGCGAATACGAATGTTCTTCTCTTGCACTTGAATGAGAAAGAAGAGATGAGAAGAAGAGATTGGATCACTTGAAACAAGATCTAAAGAGAGAAAGAAGATTTTAGAGAGAGAAGTTATTTGAAAATTTAATGCTAAGAGGTATGATTTTCTGCAAGGAATGGAGCAGTATTTATAGGCAGAAAAACCCAACGGTCACTGGGGGCGGTCCCGGCGGTCCCAGATATATTTGGGGGCCGCCCAGTAGACTACGCTTCTTTTTTTGAATTTCAAATTTTAAGTTTTTAATAAAACTTTTCTTTTAATTAGAAAACATTTGTATAATTATTTTTGTGAAATTCTTTTGTAAAAATGTGATGGATAAGAGAAAAATATTTTCTTGATCACTAATCATGCTTAATGATTTGTTTGTTCATACCTTAAGTGATTACTAATCTTAGAAATGGAATTTTACGATTAATAATTTGTAAACGTTTAATTTTATTGTAAACGTTTTTACATTTTGTTATTATCAAAACGTTGAGAGGTCGAAAAATATAAATAACGTTTTTAGACATTATTTGTATTAACTATCTCCCCCTTTTGATGATGACAAAATATAAACTCATTTTGTATAAAATTAAAAGTTACAAATTATTAATGAGTTTTGTTCTATTTCTCCCTTTTTTTGTCGAATTCAAAAAGGATGATCGTCGAGTAGTTGTAGGAAGAAAGAAATCGACGATATCAAGACTCTCCTTTGATGTATGCTACCCCTTGTTCGGGGCACCACGGGATCGATCTTACAAAATTTGTTTGCTACAAAACAAAGTTAGAGGTACAAGTGCAAGACAAATATCTTTTAAACAACATATTGGATTCAAGTCACCCAAAAGGGAGTTTCATTCAACAATTAAGAAACTTATACAATAGCAAATGTAATTAATACATTAATACAACATAAAATAAAACTAGAGCTAATACGAACCAAGAGACCATTAATCTATAAGTTACACTACAATCTAAACATGCTTCATGAGATAGAGAGAGATAATACTACATAAGTACTAAATGATTCATGATTTATAGGGGATGAATTTTTGAGCAAAAAGGTTTGAGGTGACATGTTTATGAAAATATTTGAAATTATTTCAAGGTAGAGGTGGAAAGTGTGAGGTGATTGTGGTAATAAGAAGACACTCAAGATGAGCAAACATGATGTTCATCTCATCTCTTAATGTTAAGAAAAAAGTTCGGTTGTGAGAGAAACATATGCAAGTTGACCCATGGTAGTCATGGTAGTTGTAGTAAAGAGGGTGACCCATGATAGGTGGTTGAGGTTGTGGCAGAGATGATGGTAATGGAGTATCATGAATGTGATCAAGAGGAGTGATTGGTGACAAAGAAAGTGTGATATCCAAAAAAGGATGACTTTGAAGTGGTTGAGGGTTTAAAGGTCTAGGAGGAACATCTGAGATGTTGTTAAGCAAAGGGTTAAAGGTTGAGGAGAAGTTGGTTCATTTAATGATGGTGGTGAAATTTGAAGTTTTGATTGAAAAGAAGAAGATGTGTTCTCTTGGCTTGATGAGGTTTGATTTATGGATGGAGTTTTTGATGGTGCATTTAGAGGAGTTGGAGATGAAGAAGTTGTTGTAGGAGAAGGTGTAGTGAGGTTATCATCATCATTTATGAGATCAACAAATAGTTGTTTTGGAGGTATGATTGTGAGTTTGATTTTCTTAAAACCATAAGAGGAAGAGGCTTGAGCAGATTCCATGGTAGAAAGATTTGAAGAAGAGTGGGAAGGATGGCATATTTAATTAGGAAGCATAGGATCAAAGTGGAAAAGCATGAGGATTAAGAAGATAGATTCCAAAAGTGATTTAGCTAAATGCAAGAAGTTTAGCTGGGTCTAAAAAAGAATAGTCAACTGCACAGAAAATCAGGTAGTCACAGTAAACTTTCCGTGACTTTTGATGGCAATCCCATAATTATATGGTGGTCTCAGATATATTAGGGGGCCGCCTCTTATTTATGGGGGTCATTCTCTGGAGATAGAAAAATTTTCCAGTTTTTCCTGATTTTCTGTAAGCCATGTATAAAAAATATCCTAAATTTTCCCTTTTTTAGTCAATCCAACTTCATCATGAATCATCTAATACTTAATAGTCAAATTCACAAAACCAACTATCATTAATTCTATTAAAGAAGTACATGTAGGCAAACTGACTAATAGATAAGCATACATACTATTATATAAGAAACCATAATGTATCAAGTTGCATGCAACAAGTGTTTAGGATAATAAAAATCAAAAAATCATCCAAGGCAAGTGATGTTGCCCGTACTACGTACTAAGTTATCACTAAATAATATAAGTTTAAGTACTTAAGCTTCATAATGTAGTAAATAATATAATTAATAATGTCACATTCGTCAAGTGACCATTTGTCAGTAAAGACGCAGGCACCCTCACAAGGTATGTCAAGAATTTGAGAAAATTCTTCAAGAGAGTAAGAAAAGAATTGATTTTGAATCACAAATTCGATGAACATTTGACCTTCGTCAGAATAGTTGATTTGATATTGACTATAAAACTCAAGTATGAAACGAGGACAAATTTGGTCATTAATTTTAAGGACACACTCAAATTCAACAAAATGAAACAAGGACCAGACATAGTTTAGATCCGTAAAGTTTTCAAAAACCACCCGACCCTCATGAATATAGTGACTTTTAAGGTTTCTTAGTCTTTCTTTTATGGGTGAACGGTATTCATGTGATATCATTGTAATATATTGTCTTATATTTTTATGATCTTCAGATGATTTGCGAGGCATGATTACCTAAAAAATGAAGTCACATTTTATGACCTTTTACTTGTAATATGTTATGAGCATTGTTTATAATGTGTGCCCAAATGTGACAAATGTGGAGTAACGATTAACTCGACCTAAAATTAAAATCTTAAGAGTTAATCCAAACGCTCCTTAGTTTGATTTTGCTCATCCAAACATGTCAAAAAAAATACATATGAATTATGTATCTCGAGCTTTGTTCATGAGATCATTATGCATGTATTTGAAAACATTTTTAAGTTATATTAACAATGCATAACAACAATTTTATTATGTTCCTAACGTGAGTGATTTGAAAATAAAATTAGGGTTTTGGTTCGAAATCAATTTTTCGACAAACTCACAAGTGTATGAAAATCCTATGTCTACGAGAAGCATATTAGTTAGACATTGTAACCTAGTAGTCCTAATTGTTCCAAATTGAAAGAAAAATAGAAAATCCCCAATTTCAATTTTTAGTGTTCATCATGAACCCTAGACTCAAATTGAAAGAAAAATAGAAAATCCCCAATTTCAATTTTTTGTGTTCATCATGAACCCTAGACTCAAATTGAAAAAAATAAATGAAATGACTTACAATTGATGATCTTTGTGATGTTGTGGATGATTATAGGTGTTGATTAGATCTTTAATTTAAGTTTTAACGGTTGATTTTGAGTTTTTTGGTTGTTTGGTTCGTTTTCGTCACTTGCAGCAGAGAGGGGGTGTGTTTGGTTTTGTGTTTTGAATTTTTTTTTAACTAAGTGTGAAATATGGTGTCTGCTGTTGGCGGTCCCATATCGTTAGGCGGTCCCAAATATATTGAGGGGCCGCCCTCAGCGAGGGATTTTGGACTTAGTTTTGACAATAAAAATTACAAAGAGGAGTAACGTTTTAATTTGGATTTCGCAAATCAAAAATATTTAACTAGCTTCGGATGAAGTAGTTGAATTGTCACGACGCGAAATGGAACGCGGACTAGAATTGAGACAGAAGAAAGAGAACCATAGAACACAGGACTAGAAATTGCGATAGAAGAAGGAGAAGCTACTATATGTTTTATGGACTGTGTTCCATCATTCCTAAACCAAGCGTAGATAGTTAAACGATTTCATGTTTTAAAGGGTTTCTAAGAATGTCGGCGATGTTGTTGACGGACCGCCACTTTCTTTCGATTTAGATTTGTCCTCTTATCTGACAATATCACGAAAGAAAGTGGTTGAACGTATTTTGATGTGTTTTAGTAACATGAGCGAATGTTCAGCACCGCGTCGTTTTTGCTAAGGTCAATTGCGCCTTTCTATGTCTCGCACATGAACGACAGGCCTTCGAGTCAAACGTCGAGTAGTCTATCAAGAGCTTGTCTCATTCCATAGTGCTTGTTGACATGCCTTTCCCGGCGCTTACATATTCGGCTCGGTTGTGGGATAAAGCAAGAAGCGATTTGTTATCTTCAGAACCGAGATGTCAAACAACATCCCACGAACGTATAAATAGCCACCGCTAGTGCTCTTTCGGTCCACATAAATCTCTCGCATGATCAAGAGTCGGCATATACTACTGTTTCTATGCCGGTCCCATCTTAGATAAGCATAAATCCTAAGTGCGTATTGCCTTTAATGTATCAGAAGATACGCTTAAAACCCGCTTCAAGGTGAGAGGATTTGGGATCCTCCTTAGAAGCGGTCAAAAGGCTTGACACTAAACATGATAATCGGCGGCCTACTTGTTCGTTAGGTATAATAAACTACCTATCATCCTCGTACATGGTACTATCTACTTGACTCACACTCTTCGTCTTCGGTGAGATTGTATCGGAGGACATGGGTTTTCATTGGTTTCTGATTCTTCTAAGCTAAATTTCTATAAGCATTTCTTTAATATTATTTTTATGAATAAGAAAATATCATCTCCTTTGCTTATAATTTTGTAGTCAGAAAAAGTTTAAGTTCACCCATCATGCTCATACTCGAACTCCGTCATGCATGATTTTGGCAAATTCATCAGCACAATGTACTTGACAAGTCCAGCCAAATATAATGTCGTCGACATATATTTTGAAACGATGATAGAGGTTTGAACTGATTTTCTTCTTAGAAAAAAGATTGTTACTACAATTCCCATTTTTATATTCATGTTAAATAAGTAAAAGCTGTTTAATCTAACATACCAAGCTTTGGTGCTATGTTAAGTCCGTATAAGGCTTTATTTAGTTATAAACATGATCCAGTTTTTCAAATCCAATGAATCTCCTGGAGGTTGTGCCAACATATTCCTCCTCATTGATAAAACTGTTCAGGAATTCACTTTTTTACATCCATTTGGAATAGCTCAAAATCTAAAGCACAAGCATAACTAATAGTATCCTAATTGACGTCAAGTCTAGCAACTGAGGCATAAGTTTTCATCATAATCGATGCCCTCTTTGTTGATTATAGCCCTTGAGCAACTAACCTAGCCTTATTTTCGAGACAAACAAGTACTGTAACACCCCCCAAAATGGGTAGCAATCGGAATAAGGATCCCGGGCGGTGTTACTTCAAGATCAACATCACAAGATATATAAAAAAACGACACAAAACGACTTTCTAAAAATTGATACTTTGGTTTTAGAATTAAAAGACATACTTACAAAAGCTTATAGTCTTCACTTGTTTCCTTGTTTAATATTAACAAAAGATGATCTATAGATTTCCCCAAATCTAGATATAAACGTCCTTTAAGCGTGCAATCCAAAACGTAACCCAATGCATCCTTGGCACCCATCGTGCCTATTGACCATCACTGAAACATTGCTTATAAAACGTCAACATAAATGTTGGTGAATTCAATAGTTTCTGTATTAGTAAATTATGCAAGGACCGCAAGACTTTCCCGTAATGTTACATACATATTCACAACCTTCACAAAACCAGAATACATTTACAACCCTAAGTCTCCTTGACACTGAAGCTCGACATACCTTGTTCGCAAATATTGTTACCTACTCGACCGAAATGATGTTCTAACCGAAACATCCCTGATTCGAAATGCTATAATCGTTCGTAATCCCGGTGATAGCTAGCGACTGCCGAACGGAGGAGGTTCGTTCCAAATAGATCGAGCATTAAATAACATCTCGCGCTCAACAATAATGTAATTCCTAACTACATAAATCTATGCAATTCAGTTCATGATAAATAAGGTGAGGCTCAAACCTTGGGTATAACGCCTACTTAGGCACAAACATGTAAATCGAATGCAAATATCCACTTGCGTCCAATTTATAAAACAAAGCATGTTCCACCGGCCAAATAATACATAAATCAGTAAAACTGTAAAAGTGTGGGCTATTGACTCACCTCAAGTGAGTGATCATGATAATTTATAATCAATGTGGGAAGTGCTTCACGATTATTTCCCGAATGCAACCAAATTGAAATAAGGTCGTAAAAGTACCGCCGATTATCGTATCAGTAATATCATATCTTATAGTTGCTACAGTCGTACTATCAGTTCGGCCTGTCGGCTATCATAATTCCAAAAAGAGGTCATGACATGACATACCCGAGGAGTTAGGACACTTTAAATCGGTAAATCCAATAACTCATCATACGCCATTCCGAAGAGCCTTCATTATGAAACTCCCTATTATTAGAGCACTTTTCAATTAACTATAACATATATAATCTATATAGCTATATTCACCAGTCCTATTTGTTTCTAAGTGGGAAATTGAATTATAAATAGTAAAGAATGTTTATAATTACTCCTTGACTAAAAATGACATCAACTGTCTTTTGTCGATTTAAAAAGCCCGTTTCTCTCTCGGCGTTTCTTACGCTCACAGGCTAATTTGTATTAAGATGAGTGAACATAAAAGCACATTTTAAGTTTTTAAATTTTTAAAAATTTCTGCGATGAATAGTGTTTTTACTGTTCACAACAGCTATAAATCAAATTTTAGTGACTTTTTAATTAACAGTAAAACCCGTGTAGATTTAAGCCGTATCTTATACGTTATAGGCTCCGTTTTTTAGCGATTTTATTATTTCGAACACGTTCATCGGTAAATGAAAAGTTTTTTATCATATAATTGATGTTTTAAAACGAGTATAAGATTTCCTGGGTGAACATACTTTTTATAAAAATTGTTTTAAAAAAGTATTAACTATCGTAAACTTGTAAATGGCGTAACTTCTTCGTTATTAATCGGTTTTTTGATTCTTTATGACCCCCTCGATCCTTGTGACATGTAGGATTTTATAAAATCATAAAACATATAGTGTAAATTTCGAAGTACAAACAGCCCCTAAGATATTTATATTCCAAAAATGAGTTTAAAACTTGTTTTTAGGACTTTTTTTAGTAACCCTAATTTGTTCATACTATATTTGGTTTACTCTTAAGCATCATGATAAACACTTATACAGTTCCTTTTAACATCATATTCGAATCCATATGGCATGTAAAGTTAAGGTCACAAAACAATGATCATAAAGTAAAAATATTCATTTTTACATATTCGAAAAGTACCTAAATGCTGATTTAACTGATTAAAGCATATGAACACATAAAATCTTAGTTAGGAAATCTGATTAAGCTTCACTGATATAACCTTGTGTGGATCGAGTAAGATAAGAATAACAATCACACCCTTGTGATTAAACCTCTTGGCTTGAAAAATTAGGATAGAAAACCCTAATTTTTACCAAAAAAAAAACCCTAATCTTGCATATTTTCTTAAAACCCTTTCAAAGCTTACCAACCCTTACAATTCTTCTTAGAATACTTACCTTAAGTATGATATGTAAAACACTAATATGGTGAAAGAAAATAAAGCTATGTATTAAGTGTTTGGAGACGGGTCCATAAGCCGTGGGTGTATACATGAGAGAAAGGGAGGATTGTGTTATTAACACCTAGGAATTGTGTTTTGTATGTTTTTTCTTACTAATTAACGCCTTTAATAGGGCCTTAACAGAAGGTTAGAAACTCCAAGTTAAGTTAACTATGGTTAAGTTAAGGAAATATCTAAAATATATCCATTTTAGATAAATATCTAAAGAAATCTATCTAAAAAAATATCTAATAAAAACTAATAAATATCTAGAAAAATACTAAGAAAAATACGAAAAGTTTATAAATTATCTTCGTAATTATTTATTTAACACTTGATGACGTAAATTATTGTTTGGTGCCCTTTACGTTAAACTGATCATTTTTCTATTTTACTTACACGCGATGGAAACATTACCTAGCGAAAAAAATATAAAAAAAACATAAGGATTTAACGGCACCGATTTCCATTTACAAAACATAACGCGTACAATACTTAAAAATAATGGTGCTTTATTAACGTCGTAACATTGTCCAAAAATATGAGGTGTTATAAATACCGTTCTCAGTCTAACTTATTTCTAAATACCCAACTTTAGTTCCTATGATTGTCCAATCCAAGGTTGTGGAACTAACACCAAACGCCGATTTAGCATGATTGATTTAATTCTTCTTGCATAGCGACAATCCAACTTTCATCTGTTTAAGAAGCTACATTCACATCTTCCTTAGGTTCTATAGTTGATATAAAACACAAAAGAAGTTATCTTTTGGTTTTTGAGCTTGTAGATTTAAGGGTTCTTTTGTTAAGGTTTTCTATACATTTAAATGGATGTTTCCTAGATTCCTTAATATTAACCATTTTCGTAAATCTCTAAAGTTTCATCCCAATGTCATTTTCCAGGTTTTTTCTTTACGTAACCTTTTATTGCTTCTTCTTCTTCTAAGTCATCATCACCAAGGGTGAAGTCTTAAGAGTGGTGGAGAGTTTCAAATCGAATGTCACATTGATGATTCTTTGACTTTCCTATATGTTTTGTTAAGGAGGATGTTAGCTTTACTATTTTGTAATAACTCTAAAAAGATACCTTCGTATGAACTTTGGGTCAAACTGTTAAAGTAGTCTTTAGTGTTTTTAAATGAAAGCACTTGGCTTCCAAATTACTCTAAATAATCTAGAGTAGGTTCCCGTACCTCTAAGAGTTTCGTAAGGTGTTTTTTCCTAATAATGGCTTCCAATTAGGATTCGGGTTAACTGATGAAAGTCATGTTTTGCTTAAAGTTCCAGTGAAGTCCTAAATAAACAGATCTTCTTAGCTTGTTAAAGCTTAGTTAACCTGGATAAATCTAAACTAACTATAAGAGAAACTAAGATTGTAAATACTACAAGTTATGTGGAATCTACCTTGCAATACTAAGAAGAACAATGAATACTAAACTTGAATATATTGATTGCAAATATTCTGCCAAGATTACAAAATAACTAACTATGAGATACGTGTTTTCTATGAAAAATTAATATATTTCTAACAATGTCGTAAGGTTCCTTTTATACACTAAGGAAAACCCTAATGGGCTTACAAAACGCGTTAAGTGATCATGCAGATCTATTCCTAATATATCTCATGCATATCACATAAGCAGTACTAACTTCTTATACTAGCAATACTAATAAACTAACATTTTGTACTGGCAGTACTAACTATAACTAACAGTACTAACTGTTGACAAAATATAATGCCTAAAAACATTATTAATATTTTTCACATCTTTACGTTTTGATAATCACAAAATATAAAAACGTTCAATGTAAAATTAAACGTAAACAAGTAATTAGTAGTAAACTTTCAGTTCGATAATTATATCACTTAAAGGTATGAATAAATAAATGCTTAATGCATTTTATGATCAAAGGAAATTTTTATTCAACCTCAAACTTTTATAAAATGTTGTAAACATCTTTATAAACATTACAAAATATTTTATACAAATAAAAGAAATGTTTTATTCAAAATAAACATTTTGAAATTCAAATTTTCGGACCTAAAACGGCTAGAAAAGTTCCAAAAAATTCTCCCTACACAAAAGACAAACTGGGGAGGCCCTAGCCTAGGGCGGCCCCCTTAAATACACGGGCGGACCCCTTAATTTTAAGGGGACCGCCCACCTATTTAAGGGGACCGCCCTTAGGTAGACGCTCCCCTAGTTTGTCCTATAAATACTAGACTTTTCCCTACTATTTTCTCACCTTTTGCACTCATTCTTTCTGCCCAAAACAGCCCACATATCCTCTCTAAAATCCTTTGATCATTTAATCATAAAGCTTTATTTCCAAGTGATCCAAGCTTAATTCCTCAAGTACATGAGAAGAATACTTCTATCATCAAGTGAAGAAGTATTACACCTTTGTGTGTTGTTGCAATCTTATTGCATTTATATCATAACTTGTAAATCTTTTGTAAATCTTGTAAAGTTGTGTA
This sequence comes from Tanacetum coccineum, assembly GCA_026074375.1. Taxonomy (NCBI): domain Eukaryota; kingdom Viridiplantae; phylum Streptophyta; class Magnoliopsida; order Asterales; family Asteraceae; genus Tanacetum; species Tanacetum coccineum. Next base: position 6,445 of record BQNB010108914.1, on the reverse strand, counting down.
GTTGCTAGATCTTGGCGATCTTTGTAAGTATAGTTAGATCGTGGTGATCTTACCAAGTAGTGCTAGATAGTTGTGATATAAGTAGTGTTGTGAAGAAGTCTTGAAGTTGTGAAGAAGTCGTAAAGTTGTGAAGTCGTGAACAAGTCGTGAAGTTGTGTTGTGATAGATTGGTTCTAGCTAAGATTAGAACTCGACATTTAGCATTGTGTCGTAAATTGGTTTAAGCGGAATACGTAAGCGCCGGAAAGACATGTCAACAAGCTCTATGGATGAAACAAGATCTCATAAACTATGGCGTTAGGTTAGATGACATTCCAATAATGTGTGATAACAAAGGGGCTATAGACTTAAGTAAGAATCCCGTTCAACACTCACGAACAAAACACTTTGAGATTCGCCATCACTTCCTTCGCGATAATGTTCAAAAAGGAAACATCTCTATAGAAAAGGTCTCATCGGAAGACAACATAGCCGATATTCTAACTAAACCACTTAAACGTGAGCCTTTTAACTACTTACGTCTATTTTTCTCTGTGTCTAGGTTTTTATTTTACACAAAATCATAAGATTGGGAAAAGTCTATAAGCAAACTTTTACAAATTCTCCTATCCAAATGCATATCTCATTATACATATATACAATAATCCCAATCTATTATTTTCCAAAAAGTCTTTCTCACAACTAGGAGCACATGAAAATCAATTTTCACATATTATTGAGATATGCTAAAAACATTTTTCACATATGCATAATGTTCTCTTACTTGTTGTCAAAAGTATATAATCTAATATATATTTTCGACAATCTTGGTTGAGCAAAATTAAATCAAGAAGCACTTGGATTATTTCTTAGGTTTTACATGTCTTAGTGTCGAAATAATCGCTACTCCACATTTGTCGCACTTAGGCACACACTAGGATTTGCACAAAAGTTTGGTTCGTTTTTAACTTAACCCCCTTATCAAGGAAAATTCTTTGTGTATTATATCTAGTTACTATTTCATATGTTCTTCACTCTTATGATCTTCAATTCATATATGAGTATATGCCAAAATTATGTGAAATAGGTTATCCTACATCTTGTCATACATATGTAGAATGTTGAATGCTTAAGTGCTATGTGCTAAAAATCTTAATTGCCATAAAAGGATGGACTTGCTGCAAATTAACCACCAAAACAGAAACCCTCACACAAAATTTTGAGAAAAATCAAATTTTGGGAAATCTGAGAAATGCCAGTAGGCGGCCCCCTTAATTCATAAAGGGCGGCCTCCTTTATTTTAAGGGGACCGACCCCTAACTAAGGGGACCGGCCTAGGCAAACACGGGTAAAACAATATTTTCACCTCCCTTTAACCAAAGACCCTCTAGACTTAACTACTGTTTCCCTAAATTCACAAACATTTCTTGGATTTGATCCTTTAAATGTTCATTCTTCCCAATTTAAACTTTTCCTCCACTATAAATACATTCTCATCCATCATCATCACCATCATCCTCACCAATAACATCTCCTAACAAACCTACATCTAAACCATCAAGGGTAGCCAAAATGAGTGTGAAACCCATTTAGAGGAAGAAACGAAACCCTTGTAACACATCCAATGGGCTTAATGTAAACCTACCTACACCAATTCCAAAACCACTCACTCTTCATCATTAACCATCTCAAGAAAACAATCACCTCAATCAAGCATTACCAAATCCTTACATCAAGAACACTACCATATCACTACAAGGTGTCTCACATCCTTCATTTCCCATCTCACCCATCAATTCACATGTTACTCACACTCAAACTGCATCTTAAAGTGACAACCAAACTCCTTACATTAAGGACACTCCCACATCACAAAAAGTTGTCTCACATCCTCCACTTCCCATCACACCCATCAACTCACATGAAACTCACACTTAAGTTCCACCTCAAAGTGACAACCAAACTCAACACACATCACCTCCATCTCTAAGTAGAGAAAGCCTAGTTGATGACATTAATCAACTACAAGACCTATCAAACCTCTTAGCCATGCATCTCTCTCAACAACAAAGCAACATTCCCTCATCATCTTACTCTCCAAACCTACTACACACTCTCAACATGAACCAAGTTGAAACCCATGTTGGGTATTGCCCTTGTTGCATCTTCACCCAAAAACAATTCCTTGCTTTAAGTGAAGATATCAATTGGATTGAATTCCTCCTCACTCGACCTCATCCACCTCTTAGAGTTCAAAGAGATTACCCTTCCACAACCGCCTCCGCTCCAAACTCTCCATCAACAACCAACTAACTTCTTCTCAAAATAATTTGTACCATCCACCTTTTTGCTAGCAATAAGCTCATCGGAAGTTTACTAGTTTTATAGGACTCTTTGTAGTTTAAAATTTTCATGAATGTTAGCATGTTATTTTCCTTATGTATGCTTGAGTGTGGTTCACACACTATTTTACTTCAATGGATGATTATTGTTGGTTGCAAACTTGTTATGCACATTTTTCCTTAATTACTAATGTCTTGAATATATTTCGTACTGTTCACTAAATCATTTTCTGTAGCCAATGAAAACCATAGCTCCGATTACTCTTGGTTGACCTCGTAAACGTGGGGGTGTGCACACATCAAGGGGGTACATTTTTTTACGTTCGATTTTAACTAGCAATTCTTGACGAAGGTCTTTTTATTCTACAAAAAGGAGAGAAAGGACATAAACTCACTAAAAACTTGTTTAAAAATAATTTTAAATTTAATGAGTTTAAATTTTGTAATCATCAAAAAGAGGGTGGGAGATTGTTGATTAAAAATATAATGCCTAAAAACATTACTAATATTTTTTTCACATCTTTACGTTTTGTTAATCACAAAATATAAAAAGTTCAACGTAAAATTAAAACACTATAACTAGTAATTAGTAGAATATTATCATTTCAACAAACTACATCACTTAAAGGTATGTAATAAATAAACTGTTAATGAATTTTTTGATCAAAGGAATTTTGTATTCAACCTCAACTTTTATAAAATGTTGCCCCAAACATTTTATAAACATACAACACTTTTTCTACAATTAAAAGAAATGTTTTATTAAAAATAAACATTGTGAGGATTCAAATTTTCGGAACTTAACGTCTAGAAAGTTCCAGAAATTTCCCCTAACAAAAGACAAACTGGGGAAGCTCTAGTCTTGGGCGGCCCTCTTAAATACACGGACGACCCCCTTAAAATTAAGGGGACCGCCCACCTATTTAAGGGGACCGCCCCTAGGTAGACGCTCCCCTAGTTTGTCTTATAAATACTGGACTTTTCCCCACAATTTTCTCACCTTTTGCCCAAAACAACCCACATATCCTCTCTAAAAATCCTTTGATCATTTAATCATAAAGCTTTGTTTCCAAGTGATCCAAGCTTAATTCCTACATGTGCATGAAATAATCGTTATACAAGTGAAGAAGATATTACACCTTTGTGTGTTGTTGCAATCTTATTGCATTCATATCATAACTTGTAAATCTTTTGTAAATTTTGTAAAGTTATGTAGTTGCTAGATCTTGGCGATCTTTATAAGTATAGTTAGATTGTGGTGATCTTACCAAGTAGTGTTAGATAGTTGTGATATAAGTAGTGTGGTGAAGTGAAGCCACAAAGTTGTGAAGAAGTCTTGAAGTTGTGAAGAAGTCGTGAAGTTGTGAAGTTGTGAAGAAGTCTTGAGGTTGTGAAGAAGTCGTGAAGTTGTGAAGTTGTAAAGAAGTCGTGAAGTTGTGAAGTCGTGAACAAGTCGTGAAGTTGTGTTGTGATAGATTGGTTCTAGCTAAGATTAGAACTCGACATTTATCTTTGTGTCGTAAATCGGTGTAAGCAACGTTGTGTACGGTTTTCTCTGCCATATGGGAGTTTGTTGACATAGTGAAGAAAACTCTCGAGTTAGGTGCTCGGGGAGTGGAGTAGGGTGAAGAGGTGCTTCGTTACCGAACCACTATAAATCCTCGTGTTGTGGTTTGATTGTTCTTACTCTTATCTCTTGTCTTACTTTATCATTTCATATACTTATATTGTTCATATTGTGCAAGCATTGAATTCACAAAAAGTCAAATCTAAGTTTTACAAACAAACATAAACCTTAAATTAAAAAGCGGTAAACTATTCAACCCCCCTTCTAGTTTTCCACATCATCCAAACCTTCTTTTAAACAATTAGTAATGATTTTACTAATACATTTATATAGAGCATTACAACAAGATATTAGGAGGCAATCATTAATGCAAGACGGTGTTGTTACCTTAGGAATTAGAGCCAAAAGTGTGTGGTTAATTGCCTGAAGCAACTTTCCATTAACGAAAAAATCTTGAACAGCTCTACAAACATCCTCACCAACTATATCCCAAGCTTTCTTGAAGAAAAACGAGCTATAACCATCCAGACCAGGCGCTTTGTCGTTTCTAATAGAAAACATAGCATCTTTAATCTCATTGTTACTTACTTCTCGACACATAAGGGCTGCTTAAGTAGAATCTAATCTTATATGAAACAAATTAGTTGTATCCAGTGGGCTTATGTTTCCTTCCATGCCAAGAAAATTAGATAGTGGTTAACAAAGGCTTTTGCAACACTTGTACCTTCATGTATTATATTGCTAGAGTCGAGAACAACCTCTACCCGACTTCTACTCACCTTTGACTTAACCATTTTATGGAAATACGAGGAATTCGAGTCACCAACGCTAAGCCATTCAACCTTAGCTTTTTGTTTTAAGTAGCGTTCTTCATCTAGCACGGCTTCATTGAAAGCCTTTAAATACAAGGCCTCTTCTTCTCACAAATATTAGACGAAGGATCTCTATTAAGAGATTTTTGAACTTCGCCGATCTCGTGTCTAAGAGACACAACACGAGCATGAAGATTACCTTGATTCATGACCAATTTTCGCATAGACTTCTTTAAATACCTCAACTTTTTAACAACTTTAAACATATTATACCCATTTACCACATGCTTCCATCCTTCCTCAACCAACTGTTTGAATTCGGGTTGATAAGCAACAAAGTTAGAGAACTTGAACGATTTTGACTTGGTTTTTGTTACTTGTTGGATTTTCAACACGGCTGGGGCATGATCCGAGTTTCTGTAGGGCTGAAAAATAACATATGAACCTAGAAATTCGTTAGTAAAATAGATATTACACATAACACGGTCTATCTTTTTTAGCATACCCATTTCCACCTTTGGCTTTTGATTCTATGTAAAGTGTAAACCAGTACTATTCACGTCTCCCACTTCAATTGCTTCCACACATTCTCAAAACTCTCGCATTGCAATATTAATATTAGAAGAACCACAAAATGTGTCTTCTAAATATAAGGCCGCATTAAAGTCACCCATAAGAACCCACGGTTTATCATTCACGAAACGTTTATGCATGCACAAGTCCTTCCACAACAAACGTCGATGAGTATAGGCATTTCCTGCATAGACAAAAGAGCTAAACAATGCCTTTTGTTTAGATTTCATTACAATTAAGGTATGGATCTCTTGGTCTGTTTGAGCAATTATAATCACATCCAACACGTCTGAATTCCAGCCAAGTACAATACGTGAGCCTTTGTCACAAAGACTCCCGTTCGAAGTCCATTTCCAGTTAGTACATACTTTTGCACACACTTTCTTAAGTCTGCAAATGTCCACGTGCGATTCTAAGATAGCATAATCATGTAAGTGATTATCATTAATCACTTGTCGAACCTCCTTTTGTTTAGGGGAACGGTTTAAACCCCTTATATTCCATGACGCTAAACTAAACATTGGAAACATCTAAAATGGGAGTTCTTGCCCCCTTTGTTTTGTGAACACCTGATCTCATAAAAGTGCCTATTTCATCATAAACGTTCTTGAAATCATCTCCATCAGAATCCCTAGTCTCTTGACATTACCATGTGCTTTCTTTTACACTACCAGCCGTGATACCATCATCAGCTATAAACGTATCCTCACTAAGAACAGAAAAAGCATTAGAAGTAAATACAACCTGTTTATTCTTTGATGAACTTGCCTTATTCCCATCATCATTATTCTTCTTAAGGTATGCATTCTCATTCTTCTTAGATATCCCCAAACCATTCTGACCTGCGACGGGTCTATACATAAATTTTTTTGGATTGTAGCCCACAACCTTTTCGTTACATATATCTTTCAAACTTACCTTACATAATTTCTTAAACATTTAGGTTTTCTTTATCTTTATAAGTACCTTTTTACTTGTAAGTTTTATTGCAAGGTTAATAATTCCTTGATAATTCCCACAAAACATACAACATATATAGTTTACAAAGATAAGGCTTGAGCCCAAGATCAATCCTACAGCTAAGGATACAGCTAATGATGACAAGAAATATAATCATACCAAAAATATGACATGCCTATTATAATCTTACTAAAAATATGTAATCATACCGA
>BQNB010108912.1:0-11049 GCA_026074375.1 Tanacetum coccineum | reverse complement strand
AACCTATGAATTCACCAACATTATGTTGACGTTTTAAACATGTTTTCTTAGGTGCTTAGCTTGGCTTGATTCTTGATGCTAACTAGAGTCTATGTGCTATGTGACATCGCCAATTTCAAGACTTATCTATTTATATACTCGTTGTCATTGTCAAACTTTGTTATGCTTCCGCTACATTTAACTCTCTTATGACGGGTTGTAAAACTTAATTAATTTTCTTTATGCAACGAGTACAACTATTTTTCAAACGTCCATGACTAGTGGTCGTTCTTTATTGCTTTGTGTTCGGATTGTTATGACGTCATGCCCTCGGACACGTATTCCGTCCAGGCCCCGTCTGGGGGTGTGACATCTTGCAAGCCCGGTACTAGGAGAATAACCCACAAATATTCAACTAAGACTATCACCATAAACATATAACCATGGTATTAAAAGATAGCGACACGAAAATATTGATAAAACATAAAGTGTTAAATATTACAATAAAAAAACTTCTATACAAAAGCATCATAAATTTGTCTAAGAACAAACAAGCGCCTCAAAAAGGTTGCACACGACTGTGGTATAAACAACAAGGAAAGATAGGATCACATTTTACAAAAAGGAAGCACCACAACAATAACAGACTCAGCTGGCCGAATGATGCTCCGGTGTAGTCTCTAGGTTTTCCTTTTCAAACATAATCTTTGGGGAATGGGGAGCTTCATCCTGAATTCTTGCATCTGGCACATCGTGGTCAGTCACCAATATGGGTGGAATGGAGCTGACATTAGCAGCGGTAACTAAAATAGACAAAGCAGTAGTAGCAGCAGGTGTTGCTGGTACTCATGAGGTACTAGCTTCACCAATTAAGTTTTTGTAAGACAACGGATCAACTAGAGCACCCATTGTATCAGAAATAGATAAACGGTAGGATAAAGCACCTTCCTTGAGCCGTTGAACATGAACATGGACCACGTTCAAAGAGTCAGATAGAGGAGTCTCTCCGACCACAACATTATCCTCCTTCTGGTGAATAGGTAGTAGGAGTTGTTCATATGCAGGCTGTAATCGGCTAACCTCTGGAGTCTCAACAGAAGGGCCATCCAAACAAAGAGAGTTCATAATATCAGCAATACTAGCATCCTTCTGTGACTCCAACTGAGGAAGAAGGTTAAAGTCTAGGTCGCGGAATGCTAGGACAACGGAAACATACCTCGCTTCCACGGAAGGGTCATAAGAGGCAACGTCAGCAAGACCCCTTCCGGCTTTTTCGTGATCAATACACGCTACCAATCCAGCTTGGATACCTTTGTCAATGGCAAGGACAATAACAGCCCCAAAAGCAGCAGCATACTCTGATGATTGACGGCATTTCATAATGGCCAATCTAATGTCATGACAAATGATCCACCGCCGACCAACTATGGTGGTCAGAAAGCAAGGATAGAACTCCTCATCCAAGTGAAGAGCTAGAGCCATAAGTTTAAAATCCAGTCTCTCCACATAATCACTAAGCTCCTTGACCTGTTTATCCTGAATTGCCTCACACTATTCTTTAAAAAGTTCATAACCTGACACTTGTTCACGATGTCCAAAACAAATGGTATCCAATGAAGACACCCGATCAATAAGACCGTCCCTTTGAGATTCAAGAGAAGCATCTTTGATACTCAGCTCATCACAAGATAGTTGCAAGCTAGATAATTCTTGAGTAAGCTTGGCAGTTTGGGCATTCAAGGACGCAAGTTTAATATTTGTAGCAGCGGCCACGGACTCAAGTGTCGCGACCTGCCCCTCAAGAGTATTTTTCTCTTTCTCAAGAGCTATATTTCCCTCTTTCAAACTGTTAAGCTCGCTAACTCGAGCGGCTTCTACAGCTTCAACAGCAGAAACTTGGTTGTGAAGACGAATTACCTCTGTGGCCTCAGCTTCCCTTAAAGACAATAGAGCTTTTAATTTTTCAATTTTAGCATCTTTATCCTTCATCAGATCAACTTGCCTAGCACATCTCCCCTCAAGTCTTTTCCTCTCCCTAAGATTATGTTCAAACCGCATCTTAACCTCAGCACCAAGACATGTTTGACGTGCCACTCCAACATTAAATTCGGAAAATAACTGATCATAATACATACCGCAAAGCTGGGAAAAGAGTCTATGAGGGGCAAGCTGATCAACCACACTGCGACACACATCAGGATCATCAAGAACGGACTCATTAACCACGTTTCATTTAGGAACATATATCTGACGGAGAGTCTCGAAGTCCATTTCCTGAGAAACATAAAAAGTGTCTGCGGAAAGCTCTGTACCGGCAGGATTAGAAGGACCTGCAATATCTGCCCCTGCCATACCTATAGAGGCGAAATCCGCAAAAAGGCTTTGATAAACTTGAGTAGCTAGCTCGCCGCCCGCCCTAAGGACCGGGGCGGAAGAGGCGCTGGCAATAGCAGTGGTAGTAACAACCGCAGTCATCACTGGTGGCGGCGGAACGGAAGACATAACAAAGGAAGCGACCTCAGCATCTGCAGCATTTACAATAGAATGATGAGAAGAGTGTGAAGAAATTACAAACCTCTCAGATGGATGCTGGGTACGCAAATTATGCCTAAAAATGGAATCGATATCACCACCTCCCTCATGTTCCGCCGTATGGGTCACGAAGGAGGTAATAAACGGCATAGTTGCCGATGTCGCAACACCAACCTCCACATTTAAGGTACTACATTCAAATAAATCCTAAACCACAGCAAGAGATTTCCCACTAGTGTTGGCACTGACATTACCAGAGGTGTCATGATCTTCCCTTAATTTCTTTGGAGGATGGTTAGAATCACTAGCACCACCAGTAGTTCTTCTCTTCTTCCTTTTACCCTTAGGCTTACCAACACCAGCAGCCTGAACCTCTGCATCCATAAGAATAGTAGATGTTTCGTCTTGACCAACATGATCGTTTCCCTCAGACCAATTTTCCTGATCAGCATCACCACTTTCCTTATTAGGGTCATCATGACCAACGTTCTCAATGTTATCATTTTGATCACCGTGACCAACTCGTACAACTGACCTAGCCTGATCATCTTCACCAGCAAGAGGAATAACATGGCCCACAGTAGAGTCCAATAAAGGAACATGTCCTTCTTTGATCCGCTTCTCACCAATCCGCACCTTGATAGGATCCGCATGACGAATAAAAGCTAATAGATCCATCTCTACATATATAAGCAACGAACAACAATTAGACGATGTGGTAGAAGACAGATGAAGTTATACAAATAAAAAGCACCCACCCTCTCCGGTAGGAGTCAAGAAGGTATGATAAACATTATGATCCAAGTCATAGTAACGACTCAAGCCAACAAGATACAAGAACGACTCCGAAAACTTTCAGAACATGGCTGGATGAGTGACAAGGAAGTCGCACTCTTCCTTACTAAACTCTGCCGCGGTAGGAGAAGGGTCTCTCACCAGCGTTGTTTTAGTATGACAATGAATGGAAGAAGGGAAAACAGAGGCATCAACCCAAAAGAAGCTGTTATTCTAGTTTTTTAATGAATCTAGAGGCTTGGTGTGGCAAACCGGGCTATTTTCCGAACGTTTATTAAAAGACAGCCAGCCTTTGTTTTTAGAGTTTACATAAAATCTATGAAATAATTCAGCAGTTGGAACATAACCGTAAACACGACATAAGATTTCAAAATGAGAGATCCTAGCGGCAGCAATAACGGAAAGCTGCGACAGGTTAATACGAAAATATTCAAGCACGTCTACAAGGAACCTAGAGAGGGGTATCCAGAAGTTGGCAAAATCAAAAAACCTGGTATAAACACCAATTTTACCAACAGGACTATTGTGTATATTCTGATTAGGACCAAGCAACTCAGGATTAACATTATCAGGAATATGATAGTTCTGACAAAACGTATCTAAAGCTGTTTTGGAGTAGATTTAACATCGTAAATCGAACTCATCGTAGAAAATAAATAGAGAGTTACCTAACCTGGTAGCCTAAGAAACCTTGAAGAAATAACAGGCGTGGAAAAGTAAGAAAGGAACAGTGGAAAGCTCAAATATGGCGAAGATGGCGAAAATGGTGAAAAGGACAAAAAGGAAATAGTGAAAACTAAGGCAAGTATTTATACCCTTGGTATATTTAATTCGAAGCCTGGTAAGATTTGCACACTTGTATCCCACTCAATAAACAAACATATAGGATCGAAAGTAAAGACAAACCTGATAACAAAAGGGTAAACGCCCAAACTGACCACAAGTCGTGTCAGTCAGAAAACGAACGGTCAAAGGAAAGACACGTCTCACAAACCCCACGTAACTGGCCAAGGAAGGGTCGCGGAGAAACCAACGCTCGCGAAAGAGGGAAGAAACATGGCAATAAAGAACCTAAGTCTAGTAACATTTACTGCACGCAGCATGACGTCGCACGCAGTAAAAATACTAGACTGTGGGGACTTGATGGCGTATAATAGGTATAGCAGGCCTTTGGGCCTGAGCCGTACTCTCACATTAGGGCTTTAGCCCAACCAAGCAGATAACAAGCATAACGGGCCGGAACTAAGCCCAGAGTCACACTGGCCACGGTCCGGATACAAAAGACGGACGTTGATCGGTCACAGGTCGCTCCCGCAAGCCATCATCGACTTAGTTGACATCCGCGGAAGATAATATGCGCCCGCAGTCACGATAACCACGGACCCTTGCCCGACAAGAGTCCTACTCCGGCCACTACATCAATAGGCGAAATACTAGAAAATCCTAGTACTAGACTCGCCTATAAAAGGAATCCTCTGACACTCCAAATGGTATGATTTTCTCACTCTTCCCAATACACACACATACCTCTGACAACATGTTTTCTTATTCTCACACCGGAGTCTAATCGTAGGGTCCATCCCCATGGTAAGGCTAATGGTTTACTTTTATTTGTGCGGGAAATCATCTAACTACTTTGTTTAGTACAAGATCTAGCCTGAAGATAGCTTGCTGGTCCAGCCCAACAAGCAATCTAAGCCCATTTCATATCCTGTCACACATTTTGTACTAACAGCCACCACACCGTTCCCTTCGTCACCCGACTATATGTATATCTTGGCCCGATCAAAACATCTCATCACCGCGGGTACTCCTTTCTCTTTCTCCCTCCTTCTCCTCATCATTATCAAATTCACCCTCCTCATCCTCATCACTACCTAAATCATCAACAGTACTAAAATTAGGTGCCACGTCCTCAATATAATAAAATTTGGGGCTTTTTGTAATTTTAGGGTATCTAGTAGAATTATACTCAAGTAACTGAAATTGACTGTTATCCAAAGGTGCCACATCATCACCATCATCAAAATGAGGGTTTTTTAGTTTTTGAACAGAATTGGACTTAAATAGCTCAATTGACTGTAATCAAACGGTGATACGTCATCAAAATCATCTCATCTTATAATTTAGAATTTTTACTAAAACTAGGATAGTTTAATTTGGGGGAATGAATTGGAGAGGTCTATTGAGGAGGAGATGAAGGATTTGCCATTTTTCTTTGAAGTTACTTGAAGAGATAAATAGTACTTTGCATAAAAAAAATAAGTTTTGGTTGTTTCGCGAGTTTTACGAAGGATTTATTAGCTCAAGCCCATAAAAGGGGGGTTTTATGTGGGCTTATATTAGTCAAATTATTTAAATAGTTCTATATTAAAAATATAATGTATTATCACGTAAAAGTTAGAAATATATGTGAATTAATTTTATATAGTTTTATGTGATTTTACGTTAATAAGCTACAGCTCAAACTAATTCGCTAAACAGCTTTATAAAAAATTATAAGCCTTAGCTTTCGGCTTATAATATAAATCTAAGCCCTAGCCCTAGCCCATTGCGCCAAACATAGCCGAACTATTTTATTAAGGTAGTTAAAATATTAAATTAAGACCACCATTTGTAAGAAAAAATGCCCTTATGTGGCTTGCATGTGCTTAGTTTAACGGTAACCGACTAAGTCACTAACGTGGTTTGAGCAAAAGTGCTAAAACCGATCCAATGTTTCCTCACTGGGAGGTCGCCTACGGAGTCACACAAACGAAACATGTAATTTGGCCAAAACATAAGGACGATTTTTGCAATTAGCTCTTATATTTATAAGCTTACTGATGATAACTACTTTGTTGTTAAAAATGGTCTTTAAAGCTACTGGATTTAATTTTTTGATATCCTACCGATGGTATCTAAGGTGTGCATCATGCCGATAAATATGATCTTCCATGTGTTGCTGCTGATAAAGATGTTAATACATGCTTGCTGATGAGTCTCGCTGATGAGACTTGCTAATGAGCCTTGTGGATACGTTTTAATGATGGGTGTTGTTGATGACCCTTGTAAATGTGCCTTACTGATGGGTCTTGCAGACGAGACGTCCTAATGAGACTTGTAGATACGTCTTGTTGATGACCCTTGCTAATGTGCCTTAGAGCATGGTGGTTAAATGTATCTCCTCACTTGGGCCCAACGGGCTGGCACATAAGCATCTCACTCACACTCAAAAATACCCTTCACTCATACAACACCTCTATCTCCTCACTTTGGCCCCACCACCCACAATTTTATTTTATTTTCTATTTTTTTCACACAAACATAATTCATTTCATTAAAATTAAAAATACAATACAAAATTAAAATTTTATTTTTTATAATATAAAACACACATTATAAACAAAATTATAACCTTAAATCTTAAAATGACATACAAAAAACCATAGGACTGAAAATGTAAATACAATATTTATATTAAAAAAAAGACAAGAAAAAAACGTTATCTTTTTTTGGAAAACCTGCAACACCCAAACACACACAAAGTATTTTGTAATCCAATCCAAAAATAAGAAAATAAGAAAAAAAGACCCACAAAAACACAAATCACAATCCAAAAATAAGAAAAAAGAAAGAAAACAAAAAAAATATCGTTTGTCGTTATTGGACTCATCTAAATGACGAGATACCCGAATTTCAGAAGTAGCGAGCTCCTGTGGTGTGGTGGTGAGCGGTTTGGCGAAGCCACGTCGGATGTGGCGAGCTGGGCTCGTTGCCATACTCCTTGCTGATGAGGCTTACTTATGGGGGGCTTGTTTATGAGGCTTTATAATATTAATGATTTCACTACGAGAATATTTCAAGGCATTGCCATCTTTCAAAATATCTCTAGAGCTAAAAACTTCATCGTCCACATTAGATCCAATTATACTATATAAATTATCGAGTTTAGATAAACTACTAATGGTAAATAAAAAGCCAAGCATGACAATTGTTGTGTTTAGAATTGCTTACTTTCTTATTCAACACTTATCCAAACTTTGTAAAGCGTTAAATTGTTTTAAGTAAGCAATACCACATACCTCCATAGTTTCCCCTTTTAACATGAGCATATCTTGTAATCGGACCCTCCTTCAAGCACCATACATAAACTTTATATTTCACTCTTCATCGTAACACAACCATTTTCAATCGACGTTCCGTTAATATCTGGGTCCAACAGAAGGTAAATTATAAAGACATCGTAACACTCATCATAGGGTCGATTTGGTTGGGTGTAATTGATTGATAAAAAAATATAATCGACAATGTAATGTAATGTAATGAACATAGCAATTGAAAGAGTAATTAATATTCCATTGACATATTTAATTGCTATGTTGTGTTGGATTATGATCATATATGAATTAATATATGTTCGGAAATATTTTCGAGCCTAAGGGGAATCACACGTTTATATGTTAAATGACGAGTAAATATATTAATGTAATATATATTAAATGTATAACAAACGATCGTTAAAAGTTAATGAGTATTAAATAATTAAGTTAAACGTTTAATGGTTAAACGTGAGGGACTAATTATTTATAAACCGAAGTTTAAAGGGTTGGTTCTTTTTCTTTGTATCCTTAGTCGGCAAGAAGTAGAATCCCACAAGGATTAGAGTATAAAGTCTATATATGGTTTATGTTTCATTAGTTAATATATAACTTGGAAAAATACTAAAACAAAAAAACGACTTATCTATTCCTTGTGGTTTTGTTGACCGGCCAAAGCAAGTTTCAAGTTGTATGGTTTTGCTTCATTCGGTCAATCCCAAACCAACGAACAACTTTAAATTTTCGGTTGGTAAGTTTGATCGTCACTTCTTGGTGATTCCTTGTTCGTAAGTTGATAGATTCAAGAGACGAAGAAGATCGTTTGTTATACACTACTAGTACTAGCATACCTCGTCGTTTGCTAAGAACGTATAGTGTGTGGAAGCTTAGAGGAATCATACCTTTGATTCTAGTGGTTACGCGTTGTATTATACACACGCGTATATAGAAGACGGTGTTTACGGTTACCTTTAAACGGTGTATCGTTTCGTGCTAAAAGGTACATGTTTTCTATCTTGTTAATTATTGTATTCTACATGTGATCATTTATTCCGCTGCGTACTCGTGTTAATTAATTGTTAATTAGGTTATAAAACCTAACATGTTGAAATGGAATAGAACATTTACGCATGTTTGGTATGATGCAATGGACTTTAGAAAGGAATAAAATATAGCAAAATGTGATTCATATTGTAATGGAAAAAAAAGAGTAAGAAGTGGCTATGTAATCAAATTTCCCGTATAACTCTAATTTCCCATAATCATCATCGTTACTTAAATCATAAACATTGCTAAAATTAGGTGCCACGTCATAAATTTCATCATTATCTTTAAATTTGAGCCTTTTTGTATTTTCAACCTTGTTGAACTGAAATTTGGGATTTTTACATTTTGAATAGAATTGGACACAAATAGCTCAAATTGACTCTCATTATCTTCTAATTTTGACTTTTTAGTAGTTTTATTTGGGGGAATGAATCGGAGAGGTCCCACGTGACCCTTTTTTCAAGGTTCAAAGTTCAACTTTTAAGGGTCAAGATTCAAGTTTAGGGTTCAAGCTGTTTCAAGGTTCAAAATTTGAGCATTAGAGTTGACCCCTTCAAGTCAAGTTGCACCTTTGTTTTCGTACAGTATATGTCCTTGAACCAGGGCCGGGCCGGATTTGAGCATGCGCAAGGTGCTCGACGGCACAGAGCCTCTATCTTTTCAAAGGCCCCACGATTATAGACACGGTGGTTGATTTAATTCGATGTTTGTCATAAAACTGATAATAATGTGTTCATGAATGACATACTATTTGATTTTACAGAAATAATGAGGTAGAAATGGATCAATATGAAGATGATGACTACTTTGAGTCATTTACATGTTTGCCTCTTAGAGTTTATAGCTTTTATACACATGTCTTTTATTTTTAGAGTTAGTTTCAAAAAAGGGTGAAGGTTTATATAGTTTTACAGTTTTAACCCTTGTTTAGAAACATTACTAACAAAGGACATAAATAACTTAAAATGAATTTACAATTCCAAAAGCAGTTCAGTAGAACTGATGTCAAAAGTCTGACGGCAAGTGTTGTTTTTACACTTATGTACAATTTGAAAATTTTCTATAGCTTTAACAATTTTTACAAAAATTTGCAATACTTACACACTTTTTGCTCATTTTAATTGTTTTTGAGTTTAAAGGGCCTCACATGTAATTATGGCACAGGGCCTCTAAAATCAACGAGACGGCCCTGCCTGAACCCATGATTTTTAAACCCTTATTTTCAACGAGAAATGCTATATCCACACCAATTTTACATAACAAAATCCACACCATGATGTATATGCAAGTTTGTAGATGCAAATAAAAGAAAAAATTTAAAAGCAAGAGAGAGAATACCATATATTATTATGACACATCATGGTGTGAATTTTTTTTTGTTAAAATTGGTGTGGATTTAACATTCTTCATTTTCAACAGTGCATATTTTACAGAATATTCTGATCATCACCAAAGTTTATCTATTATATTCAACAAGAAGATAATGGTTTCTCAATCCTCAATTAAAAGTGATCGTATCTAAAGAGCCTTTGTCAACATATCTTACCGAAGAGGTAAATCACAGCTTCCATATTATACAACTATCCAACAACCGGTACAAGTCATATAGATCTTCATAGTTATTGAATGTAAATTGACCATTAAATCTATACTAGCTGTCACAATAACATACATAAGGCAATTTCAAAGAAAAATTTCTGTAGAACCCATTTTAATTTGTTTCCCTTAAAACATACATAAGAAGTAAACCTTCACAAATGATTTTTACACTTATCCAGGTGCCAACAATAAGAGAGCCTTTTTCTGATACACCAAGTAACAACACACTAAATTTGGCAAATTAATAGTTCTTTTACAGTGGCCGAAACTCAAGGCCACTTACAATGAGGCCAGACATGATTCCTTCATGACTTGTAAACTTGAAATTCATAGAAAGAGAGTCATCCTTGAATTCATGAGCCGAGTTAAATTTCCACACTTGAATTTCCATCCATCCATCATCCCTTTGTTTTGGAATCCGAGTAAAACCATGTATATTCAATGGGCTTGGGGTTATAAAATAAACAAATTCAGCCTCGTTATTTTCTTGGTGGAGGACGTCTCGTACTTTTACTGGATAATGAAGCCCCTGGCATGTCTCTGAAAGCTTGAACACGAGGTAACACACATATTCTGTATCCGGTGACAACATTTGACTTCTAATCGTGCATTTGAGAAAAAATGCTTGTTGTGGCAAAAGCTCAATCACCTCTTGAAATCTGCATGTACAATACATAAAATGATTACATACTTCATAGAAACAAAGTAAAATTTGAAGACACAAAAAACCAAATCCAAGAAGTAAAACTATTGTCAACCATATATTTACGAATTGTTATTTAGTAATTTAATATACAACAAAGCAGATTATGACCTAATATTATCGGACCTAGTTTTATGTTTGACATTTTGAGATATTCGAACTAACATATATGAGCACGTTGTGCATGTACGATTAGAAAAAGTCTAACGGACAACGGTTAAAGGAAATTGAAACAAAATTGGTTTTAAAAAGCAAACCTGGACTGGGTTGATGGTATTGAAGTAAAAAGATCCACATTAGAGAATTTGTATAAAG
>BQNB010108911.1:0-22862 GCA_026074375.1 Tanacetum coccineum | reverse complement strand
TCCCCATAATCATGAACCGTTAATTACTCTCCTTAGTAAGCGCGAATGATGTGAATAGATCTATTTGGGCTGGACTCCCCGTTGGTGTACCCAGTTACGTGTAACCAATTGCACATCATTAGAAATCACGTGGGTATTTTGGCAAAGGTGCCCGCAGGGGCAATATTATCATTATAACCTAAGGCATCGGATTCATGAGCTAATGGCAATAATAAATTATGTTTTCAATACTGGGTGTATATCAACATAACCCAAATATAGCATTTGCATTCAAATTATATTACTTAAACCTATGGATTTCACTTAACCTTTGTGTTGACTTTTTAGCATGTTTTATCTCAGGTAACTAATGGCACGGAGTGGCGAGGACATGACGATGGAAAAACCGTAGTCATTGGTATGGACTGGTTATCCAAATATCGTGCCAAATTTCTCTGTGATGAGAAAGTTGTTCACATTCCTATCGACGGTGAAACTCTAATCATTCGAGGTGATCGAAGTAAAACTCGACTAAATCTCATATCTTGTATAAAAACTAAAAGGTAGATATTATAACACCCCGTGTTTTCAAGTCATTGACGATGTCAATAAATCTACTATTTATTTTAGTGTTGTACGCGTTTGCTTTTAAGTTTAAAGTTTTTTCTTTTTCCATTCAAGAAAGTCCTCCGTGCCGCTATATCATCTACTAGAGGTTATCCTTATGTGTATAAAAGGATCTCTAGGAAGATATTAAGAAAATAGAAAAACACGAGTTAAGAATTATTAGTATTGTATTAGGGATCTGCAATTTAGGCAGATTCAAAAGGTTTATAATAGAAATCGTTTGAGAAACTATTGTGTGTTCTTCTTAAGTACTGCCAACTAGATTCCGCATAGTTGACAGTATATCAGTGTTTCATAAAGGAATATCGATCCTACAACTTCACCGACCCTTTTGTTATTTCCCGATGATCCTTACATGAAGGCCTTACAAGCTTTCTATACTGAAAAGTCACCAATCCCGTCTCCAATTATCATACCCCCTAAAACTCAAGAATTTTTCCTTCCAGAAGGACTTCTTTCACCAATGCAGTTGTCTCCATCTACCCCATCCCAACCTCAAGCTCTTGAGATTGGTGAAACTTCCCGGAAATCAGCTATCAAACGTCATGAAGAACAAATTCAGGGTATCCAATGTTATTTAGAAGAAATCCCTCCTGAACGTTTTGAACAGATTGAAAACGGCATCGAAGGTCTCGGTAAAGGAACAATAATCATCCAACGTGATTTTGACGCCTTAGCAGCAGAACTCCAGCAAGCTCATACTCAGATCACTAAACTCCGGAGAAAGCAAATAGGATCCAACCATAAGATCTCCTTAGCTCGCTACAGAATCGCGGAATTGGCAGAAGTCATCAATGATATGGAAACTCGTCACCAAGAAGATATAGAAAAACTCATGAACTCTATCATCGAACTCCAGAACCGCATTCAGTGATCATCTAGTTTCTAGTTTCTAGTTTAAATTCCAGTCTTTAGCTTTAACCTAGCCACGGGATGTGTGGCATAAATAAAAACACTTGTCAAATCTTGACTATGTACAGTAAAAAGGCAAGTTGTTCTAATATAAAGGCAATCAAAGGCATCCCGTTTCATACCTGTTGTTTTTTCCTACTTTATTGCATCTCATCATTCATCCATCTTCATTTATTATCATTCCTTCATCCATCTTCATCTATCATACGCATCACTATATTTATCATAATCCCATTAACCATATCTAAAGCTTTAATTCTTTATTGTTAAATATGCTTAAATTTAAAACTAGAGTATTCTCTTTAAAACATTTTGCGCATTACTCATATCATTCTTTGCGTGTTATTCTTTTGGTAGATAAGAATGCTCCAAAAAGCAGCTATCAACCATGGAAGCACCGATTTGACTCAAGATGCCCTTATAAAGTTAGTAGATGATAGTGTTACCTGGGCTCTAGAAGCTCAAGTGCAGACAATGCAAGACGCTAGTAATCCAACAGGAAATCGTCATACTGGAACTCTGCAAGTGAAACGGGAAACTACAAAGAGTTTATCAGCTGTCAAACCTTTCTACTCAATGGTCGGAAGGATCAGTGGGTCTTATTCGCTGGTTTGAAGAACGACTCAGGATTTCTCCTAAGCCTGATGTGCGAAGAAACAAAGTAAAACCTTTGTCTGGTCTTTAATGACGAAGTCTCTTGTCTTGGTTGGACATGCATATTGCCTAAACAACGGCTTTAACTAGGGGAATTAGAGAAGCCAATCAAATCACCCTAGACTGAGTTAAAAAAAGGCTTCTGACAAAAAAAGTATTGTCCCCGGACTGGAGAGATCAGAAAGTTTGCTGATAAAAAAGAAAGAAACTTTTCAATCTGATTGGTAAAGGGAAAAATAATCTTAAACCTTTATGTTCCGCAGGGATTCCAAGGGGAGAGAGGAGATTTAAGATTTTCTATGTCCAAACATGGGTGCCAGCCCACAAACAACATAAACTTTTTGTGGACAGCTTTTTAACCGAAGTTCTAACCATCGAAAGCATTTGTGAAAGGAAAATGTTACTGCCTCTCTCTAAACTCAAACTATAGAGAGGAGGCCCAATTATTAAAATAGCCCAAAGGCTACTGGATAAGTAACTAAGCATTGTTCCAATGCATGGTATCAAACCGTCAACAAAAGAAAGTTTAGACCCGACAGAAGAAGTACTTTCAACCAACAATTCCCTCAGAACGATCGTAACACCAACATCGTTACAACATGTCGACAACAGCATCGAAGGCAAGACGATAGCTGGTTAGAAGCCTATTCTGCTATTACTTCATAAAAAAATGGTTTAGAGTATTGTGGAGATTCCCCTCAGTGTAAAAAGGTGCATTGCAATATTTGAAAATGCATATTACCATCACTCCGGGGGGGGGGGGACCCTTTTTTTGTCCCTGTATGGTAGTTTAGTCTCGGTAAGGTGTAATAATTAGCAACCAGAATGGGCCATATACGCAAAAGAATGCCAAACAAAGCAAGACGCAGCCACGGGAAGTGGACGTAAGTAATCAACTCCCAAGTGATAGTGGTTTGCATGCCTGTGTGTTGAGAAATAATAAAGAAAGGACACTACAATAAAATCAGAGTCAGGGCCAAAAAAAAAGACCAAACAAAAAACAAGACCCCAACAGTAATGCATCTCCTAAGGAAAAGACCCTCCCAAACAACAAGACCCTACCACTTGCTGAGAGATTTGTTTGGAGTGGAATAGTGAGAGATGGATCGAGATATAGATATAGACTGCCCAACCCGACCCCAAGTCTTACGCGGTTATGTTATTCTTCTAAATCAGCATATTAGTCAGGGTATCGTTTATTTGTTTCCAGAGCTGTGATAGAAAGTTTTTATATCCTTTATCCTTTGCCTATCAATGCTAAATATTCCTGTCTATTTTACAGTAGATACTTTTTATCATATCGGAAATGGCTGACGGAATTGTAGCACAAACATGTTATTAAAGGCTGCACCCCTTTACCTTTGCTAAAGCAACCTTTTGAATTGATCTCATGCCAATTAAACTTGGTAGTTTCGAGTAGTCATTGGTTATGGATGGTTATCCAAATATCGTATGCTAAAAATCTCTGTGACGAGAAAGTTGTTCACATTCCTTCGACGGTTTGAAACTCTAATCATTCGGAGGTGATCGAAGTAAAACTCGATAAATCTCATATCCTGATAACAACCGAAAAAGTACATATCCGAGGTTGAAGTTTATATGATCCAAGTTAGGGCGAAGAAAGCCGGAAAGAAAAGGACTAGAACACATTTCGATAGTTTAATGGAAATTCCAGATGTCTTTCCTGAAGATCTACTGGTTATCCTCATACGCCCAAGTTAGGAATTCCACATCGACTTAATCCCCAGAGCAAAACCTATAGCTCAAACACTATAGATTCGCTCCTTAGAAATGCAGGAAGCGAGAGTTTCTAATCACCTTCAAGAACTAACCGACCGAAGGTTTTCATTCGACAAAGTCATCGCCTTGGGGAGCTCCTGTCTTATTTGTTAAAAAGAAAGACGGATCTTTCAGAATGTGTATCGATTACCGGGAGTTGAATAAACTTACTATAAAGAATCGTTACCCATTACCCAGGATCGATGATTTATTCGACCAACTTCAAGGTTCAAGCGTTTACTCAAAAATTGACCTAAGATCAGGTTATCATCAACTAAGAGTGAGGGATAAAGATATTCCTAAGACTGCTTTCAGAACGAGATGCAACACTTATGTGGAATTTTCAGTCATGCCATTTGGTTTAACAAATGCACGGCTGTATTCATTGGATTCATGACTCGTGTTTGTAAACCTTATTGATAAGTTTGTAATTGTATTCATCGATGATATTCTTCTCTATTCTTCGCAAGCAGAAGAAATGGCAAGTCATTCAGAATAATTTTGGAATTACTCCGAAAAGAGAAATTGTATGCCAAGTTCTCTAAATGTGATTTATGGATACATATTGTGCAATTTCTTGGTCATCTTATCAATAATCAAGGACTTCATGTTGACCCTGCCAAAATCAAAGCCGTTAAGAATTGGACATCCCTCACTACACCCACAAAAGTACGTCAATTCTTAGGACTTTGCCGCTATTATCGACGATTTACGAAGGTTTTTCCAAGATGCAAAGCCTTTGACCTAAATTAACCAGAAAAATAAGAGTTATATCTGGGGCGAAGAGAACAAGACTCAGCTTTTCAATCCTTAGACAAAAACTCTGTGGATAGCCTCAAACTTAGCTTCTTACCAGAAGGGAAACGATCAATTTTGTCATTTATGTGATGATCTCTTCAAGGGTTAGGAGCTGTACTAAAGCAACAAGGGAAAAGTCATTGCATAAGCATTCTCGACCAACTAACATCATGAGAAAATTAAACTACCCAAATCTCGAATTCGGAGCAGTAATATTCGCTCTTAAAATCTGGAGACACTATTCTATACGGTTACAAATGTAAGTTTTCATGATCACAAGAGCCATACATATTCTTCGTCAAACCGGGAATTGAATATGACGGCAAGCGAAGGTTATGCTCTACACGGCAGGTTATGATTGTAAAATTTGTATCATCCGGAAATGCAAATGTTGTGGGGCCGATGCCTTAAGTCAAAAGAAACGAATCAAACCCCCCTTGCGTTCGAGCATTAATCTTCACGTACATCCAAAATACCATTTCAAATCCTCGCGCCCAAAAAGACGCCCTTTAAAGAAGAAAAGGTCAAAAATGAGAACCTTACGAGGAATGGACAAAATCATTTGAAAATTCGTCCTGTGGGGAACTCGGCTGATCAAAAACCGGAAGCTTGGTACACTTTGCGGTAAGAGACTTAATCATGCAACGAGTCTCATACAATCCCATATTCTATTCATCGGGTTTTGATAAAATGTACGCAACGACTTAAAGAAATCTATTGGTGGAGCCTATACATGAAAGTGGCAATTCATTCACAGGATATGTTAGCAATGTGTTTGACATGTATCTAGAGTTAAAGCAAAAATGTCAAAAAGCCCATCGGCTTATTGGTAATACACCAAGAATTCTTTGTGGAAACGGGGAAAGATAACAATGGAATTTTGTCACAAAGCTACCCAAAACCTCAAACCGGACTGATACATCAGGGTTCTTTGTCGTTCGTCTATATACCAAAATCATCTCATATCCTACCCCATTCGATGCGGACTGGTGTATGGAAAATATTACAAGGTTTATCATCAAAGAAATAGTCTCTCGACATGGTGTGCCAATCACTTTCTATCAGTATCGGATGTTGAACAGTCAGTCAATTTCACCTCCGATTCTGCAGTCTCATTGCAAACAATGCTATAGAGTACTCCAATTAGACCTATAGTACGCATTTCCTATCCTGAAAACGAATGGCAAATCCGTGAAAGAACCCATCCAAACATCTCAACGACGTACGAGCTTGTGAGTCTATAGATTTCAGGAAAGGCTGGATAATAAACATTTACCATTGGTAGATAGACTTTTTCGATCTTTTATTATAACAACATTTATATTGCCTTGTCATCAAGGCAGCACCGTTCGAAGCCATTTTTGGATGAAAGTATCGTAACAAGTTTGCCTGGGCGAAGTTTGGGAGATTCTCAACTTAAAAGACCAAAATAATTCAAAGAAACCACTTAAAAAGATCGTACTTTTAAAATTCGCCAACGCTTTGCAAGCAGCAAGGATATAGACAAACAAGTACGCAATGTCAGGCGAAAGCCTATTTCGAATTTCAAGTTGGTGATGTGTTAATGTGTTGTTATTTTGAAGTGCTCACCTCGTAAGGGTATCTTTCGCTTCGGAAAACGAGGAACAAGTTAATCCCACGATACATTGGACCATTTCAAAATTACTTGAACTAATGGCCCTAGGTGGCATACCAAACTAGAGCTTCTGAAAGAGCTTAGTAGAATCCACAATACTTTCCACGTTTCTATCTTAAGAAATGCTTATCGAAGAATATCTCGTTTTTATCCCAATATAAAAGGAATTAACCTCGACGAAACACTCATACTTTGGTCGAAGAACCAGTAGAAGTTATGGACCGTGAGATCAAGCAACTCAAGCTAAGGGTATTCCTATAATCAAAGGTACTGATGGGAACTCTTAAAAGAGGACCAGAGTTTTTTTACATTGGGAACGTTGAAGCGAAATTCTGTGCCAAATATCCTCATCTATTTTCAATCATCACTTCAAGTTTAATTAAATATCGGGACCAGATTTCTGTAAGGGGTTGATGGTAGAGTTGGTATGGAGACTCTAACAACCACATTGTTCATAAAATGTAAATACCCATCTATTAAGTTAGATGATGTACAATCTATTAGTTATATATGAACTCACCTTTTTCAGGGAAATTTTTCGCTTTATTACATTACATTACTTTGCCAATAACTCAATATGCAATATAACCTGCATAACTCAAGTTAACGGACTCGGACAACCTACATATGGCCAATCCTATCACATATATGTCAAGCAAACATCATAACATATCAAGTCAATATATAATATCATTATTACAAGATACATTCTTCTTATAAGTTACCATTTAAACTATAGTATCAACACGGGCTTTGTAAACCATTATCAGTGCTAAACTTAATCTCATGAAGGGTTTTAACTCCTAAAGTGAATGACAAGTACTTAAAGCATGGTATCAAGTAATATAAATCTCAATTGAAATATTCATCACTTTTTAAATCAAAGTACAAGACCTTCAAGCTCAATGTTATAAGTCATTAAGCTCAAACCATTAAAATAGCTGTATACCTATTTTCATTCATCTTTCACTATCAATGTGAGAAGCTACTATACACATTTTAAAGAAGTTAAACCTAAATTTATATTCCATAAGCTTTCATACATCGTTTCTTCACTCAAAACCATAGCATGCAAAACCCTAAACCCTAAACGGCTCGATTCCTAAACCATGACATGTTTTCATGGCTTTTATTCCATTGTAAACCAATCCAACACTCAAATAAGTTGTAAAGATTATTTTTAATAATATCAATCCTATTCAATCATTCTCTCATATTACTTATCATTTACCTCACTTGTACGTTAAAACATTTCCTAGAAATCCTAATGTACAATTGGGTTCATTTAACCGTTTACTTGTTTAAACATTCTAATCCCAAATAACCAACCATTAAGGGCCTTTATAAACTCATTAAAATGAGTTTACAAAATCATTATATATCATTAACTTGGCAATGAACAAGAAATCAAAGCCTAGAAAACATTAACGAATCCAGAAAACCCTAATTATGCCCTAATTATGACTTTGACCCATTTTCTAAATTTCAACCCATTTTAAACATAAACAAAACGACCAAACTTTATTGATAATCTTATATAAGCCCTAGGATTAGGAATTTGTATTTCCATCATTCCTAATCACGATTACTGAAAAATATAAGCCAAGAAGTCAAGAAAACCTAAACGGAGCCTGTTGACCCGTACTCCCATTTCTGCAATTCTAATCCGTTTTATATACCCAAACCAATTGCTGGTCTTTTCTAATTACTTGAATCCTAGACTCTTAAACACATATGTCATCATTTTTAATCATTTTTTTTTTTTATAACAATTGTACCTTGTTAAAACCCTTTGCAGGAACGTCGAACCCAAAAGATGGACCCAGGGGTTTTTTTTTTTTTGCTTCTATGACCATTTTAACCCCTCTAAATTGCTACCATGTGCAAATGACCACCCAAGAACTCTTCTAGAAACCTTCAAGCAGCTTATGCACCTACTTAGACCAATCCTTGGTCAAATTTGAGAAGCACATGGCCTTGTTTTTGCTTACTTCAGCCGCGGCATCAAAGAAACAAGCCAACACATTCAAGCTACTTTCCTAGACCTCCACACTTCATTTTCTAGCTTATACACCTTCTATACTAGACCCTTGAGGTGTCAAGACCAGATCCTAAGGCTTGCTTACTCATCTAAGCTTGAAACAAGTATAAATAGGGGCATAGTGTGTTCATTCTTCTTCATCCCCCACTTCCTCCTCTATAACCCTTCATAGTAGCAACTCCTTGCTCAATATGAATTCTAATAGATCTTAAGAAGTCTCAAGTACAGAAAGGAAGCAAAAGAAACCAAGAAACCCAAAGACCGGGGTAGTGGTTTACCTAACCGTTCACGAAGCCGAAAGTCCGATTTGACCGATTCCAAGATAGCTCAAACCAGGTTCTATAAGCATTATATTATGCTAATATAACGTCATAAATGTTCCTTGTTCTTTCTAAAATTCATATATATAACGCTTTTCGAACCTTGAACTCAAAAACCTAAGTGTTATGCCGTTTTGATCCAAACCGTACACCCTTAAACCTAATTTCATGTTTTTTACTAAAACTATGAGTTAACTTGTGTAAACTTTTGTTATAATAAATCATTATAAGTAATATATAATGTTAAAATTAAGTGCTTTGATAAGTCATGAATAATTTAACCTTAAAACCCCGGCGTTTTCATTTTGAAACCCTACTTTGACCCGTTTACTCTTTTATGCTTAACGAATCGTTAAATTTACACTTTGTTATGTTAAAACTTTTTCATATGTTAGGTTTATTATAACTTATTAATGACTATTGAATGTTAAATTAAGCTTGCATGGCAATTTGGACTGTTTTGTATTTATAATCCATGCAAGGGGTATATATGTAAATCTCAGAAACTTATAACTAAAAGGATAAAAGTGTCTTTTATCAAGTTTATAACTATATGTGGACTATTATGTCACTTTTAAAAGTACAAGGTTTACTTGGTAATATTCAATAAAAAGTTGAGGGACCAAAGTCGTTTTTAAAATGCAACAAGGGGTTCTTTTGCAATTTTCCAAACACCCAGGGGTTAAAATGTAAATTTGAAAATGTGTAAAATCATATTCAAAAACATTACAGACAAACTTTAATTAACGTCCTCGTGCTTATTAACATCTCCCGGATATTGAATAAAATGCTTAAAATGCTTTGTTCTAATCCTTATATCAATCATCATCGATTTGTGCCATTCAAAACATATGTCCCGGATCCATATCAACCTCAATACTAGGGATGCCTTCATATTAAGATGTTTCAGCTTGGTACTCTACGTTCTGTCTGAGGTTGTGGGTTTACGATTTAACGTGCCCTCGCTCCACATAACGTTTACTAAATGACTTCTAAACTTTGAGGGCTCCGAACGGGTTATGATAATTTTTTTCAAAACCACCATCGATATCAAAAACATATTATACAATCAAACTAAGACTTGCCCTATATTAACCCCGGTGTCTTTGATTGCCGTGATGAAGCGTTACTTTCATTCCCTATACATTAGCTGTATCATTTCCTATAATGTTCAGGTTAGTTCATAGCCTGCAATTTCAATCTTTTTCTAAACCCGCGGGAGAGGGATACATGCTATCAACTGAATTCAATTATTTATACATGCATGCTACTTCAATTTAAAATTGCCTAAGTAACTGCTTTGCTTTAAGTCCCTCAATCCATGAACCGTTAATTACTCTTCGTAGTAGCAGCGAATGATGTGACTAGATCTATTTGGGTTGACTCCCCCGTTGGTGGTATCCAGTAAGATAACTAATTGGCAACATCATTAGAACTCACGCGTGGGTTATTTTGGCAAAGGTGCCCGCAGGGGCAAA
Organism: Tanacetum coccineum; assembly: GCA_026074375.1. Classification (NCBI taxonomy): domain Eukaryota; kingdom Viridiplantae; phylum Streptophyta; class Magnoliopsida; order Asterales; family Asteraceae; genus Tanacetum; species Tanacetum coccineum. The sequence goes on along the minus strand of BQNB010108911.1, from coordinate 12,638 downwards.
TTATCATTTAACTAAGGCATCGGATTTCATGAGCTTAATGGCAATACTAAATTATGTTTTCAAATATGGGTGTATATCAATGTACCCAAAATATCGCCATTTGCATTCAAAATTATATTCACTTAAACCTATGTATTTCACTCTCAACCTTTGTGTTGACTTTTAGCATGTTTTAATCTCATGTAACTAATGGCCCGGAAGTGACGAGGTATGCAGCTGGAAAACACCCGTTATCTTCAAATGTTGATTTTAGATTTTGGAGGACACTACTCCATTTGTCAAACTCTAAAGAAATAATGAATGATACTTATTTTCTATTTAAACGCTCTTTTTTAATTCAAGTTTTCTATGATTATGACTGTTGTACCCTTGAAGTAATACCCCAGATTAGCTTCCGCTGCTATATGTAAAAATGGGGGTGTTACACCTTCCACATAGTAAACCCTTGAGATCGTAACATTTCCAATCTGATAATCACCATATCCCATAATCTTTGCCATATGATCATTTACGAATTTGACTGTACCCAAAAACTAATTGACGAAATTAGTGAGCTGAGAGCGATCTCCGGTCATATGCGTAGAGCAGTCGCAGTCCAAATACCAGAGAACAATTTGGACGACCTGCATTCATCAAGAGAGGAAGATGGAACATTGTAAACTACGGATCCCCAAGATTGGCTGGGTTCCTTTTTGTTAGCAGATACAGATTTAAGAACCTTAGATTTGCTAACAGGAACATTAGTTTAAGATTTCCTAGGTTTCCTTAAGTAAACCAATGTTATTACAGGTTTAGGTGTTTCATTTTCTAGAGCAGTTGGTTTCCTAAGGGGTACTTCAGCAGTTGTGGTAATCCTAATTAAAGGGAACGCATTTCTTACTATAGTGAAGGTCCAACCTGTAAGTCTCCAGATGTATCCAATATTTGTAAACACCTTTCCTGTTGGTTTCCAAACTTTTCTCTTTGAACTTTTCTTAACAGATTTGGATTTTTTACGAGCATTCACATTATTGATAAAATCAAGAACACATAAATCATGATTATTAGAAAGCATGCAACCATTACACTTAACACATTTAAGTTCAGGATTCGCATTAAGCTTAGAATGCTGCACATGAGCAGTTCCTTTAGGTTGAACAACAAAATATTTATTTGTCAAACTAGATTTAATCTTCCTAGGGTGGGCTTCTACTTTATTCTTTTGAGTACTACTTGGTGTTTGCCGAATCTTATCTTTCTTTGTATTGCCTGAAGGCTGTGATCTGCTAGCACTAGTAGACGGTTTATCCTGTTGAAAGGACAACACATAGGTTTTGTTAGAAACTAGGTTGGATGCGAGGCAACTTTTTATGATTGTGTTTCCTGAGGATGTGACGGGCTCAATGAATCTAACTCTTTTATTCTTGTTCTTTAGGGTCGTAGCCACTAATTGTTCACCAGAATTGTTGATACTAGGGCAGGTTTTACCGATGTTTGTAAGCAACTCCTGAATTAGTTTAGTATATCTATAGGCAGATTCTAAAGAATGATCTATAGGATAATTTGCTCTAACATGATCAACTAGATCCCTAAGAAGTGCAGCTTCTTCCTGAGTGTGCTTAATATAGGCAGAGTGAGCTGTCCTTTTATTCAACAATTTAGGGGTTATTGGTTTCACATCAATCGTAAGCATCTTTGGATCAATAGTGTGTTTCGTAACAACATTATCTACTAGAGCTTTTCCTTTAAGTTTCCTTAAGTCATTCTTGAGAGCTGTAATTTCCAAAACTTTTTCCTGAAGACTAGCATTTAAATCAGAGATTTCTACAGACTTTAGATTGACTTGATTAATTAAATCATCACATTGTTCTTTTGATCGAATACGTGTTGGTTTAATTGAGTCATAAAGTTGCTTATAGGTCTGTTTCAAATGCTCATTCTCAGCAATAAGCTTCGACACCCTATGATCCAATTCAATATTTATTGTTTCAATCTATTCTAAGTCCTTTTTAATCTTATCCTCATTCATTTTTCCACTTAGGGATTTAATTTTCCCTTCTAACTTCTTTATGACCGTTCCTTTCTCTTGGGACTAAGCTTTCAATTCATTTAATTCAAATAATTAATCAAAACTTGGAGTACTTTGATTTGAAACAGAATTATCCCTTTGAAAAATTTCCTGATTAAGTTGAGTATCAACTTCTAAAGAGATGCAATGTTTTTTAAGAGTGGTAAAACTTTTGAACAGTTTATCGTAAATCACTTTTTTAACAAAATCCTTTTTGTTGAGAAGCTCAGTCTCAAGTTTCAGACACTTTTCACATTCATGCACATTCATAGAGACATTATCCACAGAAGAATTCATAATTATGTTAAATATCTTGATAATGACTTGTTCAAAGAGTTCGTTCATTTATCGTTCAAAACTTGATTCAATTACTCAACTGTTTTTGACTCTAAATGATGTTGTTCCACAGCCTGTTCCATTTGATGAAAGATATTTTGGACTTTAGAAAGTTCATCAACCAAATATTGATTGAATGTGTTAAATAAGTCCTTCAGAGCTTTTACAAATGGAATTATTTCATCCCTAAAACAAGCTTTTGTAAGTTCAAACCCCCATGAGCCCTCAGTGATGGCTATGGGTGTGGTTCTTTCTTTGACAACCACGTCAAAACCAGCAAGATGGTATTTAAGTTTCTTCAAACTCGTATTAACTATGCTGACTTTAGGAAGTTCTTTTGGAACCTAAACTTTGGTGGGTCTACTAGAAAGAGTGGGTTTTGGAGAATTCATAGAATTCTAAGACCAAAAGGCTTGTTCAGCAGATAATTCAGTTTGTGGAACAAATTGTTTTTCAAAATCTTGAGAAAGTTGATTAAGGACAGCATAATCGACTGGTGTAGTATTAACTTTCTTTTCTAACATCATAGGATCTTTTTGTTTTAAAAGCATTTTTGAACGACTCTCTTCAGCAAGCATTAGGGTCTCTTCAGAGTCAGGAATCACAATAGCACTCGTATTCTTAGAATGACATCTACCATATAAGCTTTGGATTTCCAACTGCCTGAAGCTTCTTCAGAGAAAGGATTTTGAAAACCTAGAGCTTGTTTAGTGGTATGATCATAGAAAAACTGAGGTTTCGTCAACATGTGAACAGTTTATGCATATTGATCTCTTTTAAAAACATATTATCTGGTTGTTTGATTCTTTTTTCTCTAACGCAATCTCTCTATCGATGTTCCTAGATTCTTCTTTCTTAAAATCATAATGAGAAGTGTCATGTTTGATTAAAGATTTCCTTTTCTTTTAAATGTTCGAAAGGAGTTTGTTTAAGATGATCATCTCTACAGACGGTGCACTTGAATCTTGAACCGGTACTATCATACTCTTTATAATCCAATTTTTGTCCTTCTTTTCAAAACTTTAACGTGTTCTTTATATCTTTCACGTCAAGCAGTTAAAGTATATTTGACACTTTTATTGTCTAGATTTATTTGGCATCAATTAACTACTTGGGTTTTCAGTTTGTTAATCAAGATAATTCGTGCCTCTTGTTGTGCAGAAAGAGTTAGAATTTTGACAGCTGCCTGTTGTGATTCTGTCACATACTGAGAATAAGGAATGATATTGCTATCACTGGTTATTTCAGTCTCTGAATGGTTCACAACATTCGACTGTTCAGAAGACGGCATCACCTGCACACCTTGATTAATCATATTGTTATCCACATTATCAGGATTGTGTACCTCAGCGAGAGCATCTGAACCATAATGAGATAAATTCGCCATGAGAGCAACTTTGGCAGTGTTGAGTTCATCACAATCAGAGTCATATGCATCCAAATCATCAGCTTGATAAGCAGCATTGTGAGTAATGACAGTCTGTGTGGCTTGACCTTCTGCAATTCCTGGATCTGCCAAAAATGCTAGTTCTTCCTCATGTAGAATTTGACCATTTGCTTGAGCTTGTACCAGCAACACTTTATCCTTAAACCACGAATCATCCCGTTTCCTTTTAGGTTTAGTGCACTGTTTGGACATGTGTCCTTCCCCTTTGCAGTTGTAACAAATAACAGTCCTTTGTTTCCCAGAATTGCTTCCACTTGCTCCTGGAGTGTAGGTCCTAGTGGTACCCGTAGCAAAAGAAATTTGTCTCCCCTGTACTGGTTGTAAAGTTACTCTTCCATCATTAATGGTAGCTTGTTGCCTAGGGTTTGACGAATTCCTCAGCTGGTTGTTGGTAGTAGGATAGCGAGATGTGACGACAGCTGATAGGAATGACATCATATGGTTGATGGCATCAATGGGATCGTCACCTTGCTTGAACACTGGAACAGTTAGACCTGAGTCTAGTTGGGGAAATTCAGGTTGTTGTTGTTGTTGGTTAACTGTGGGAGCATATTCCAATTGAGGGATGGATGATGGTGGAGAATAAACGTTGTGGTGAACTGATGATTGATAATCATTGGATGTGAAAGAGGTGTTGATGATTGATGAGTTGAGTATTGTTGAGACTGATAAGGTGAACCATTATGTGGAGACTGATTGGTGAAACTTTGATTGTTGAAATGAGTGTTTTGGTATGAGTTTTGATAAGTTTGATAAGGAGACTGGGTCATCTGATAGGATGCAAACAAAGAAAGCGGATCTGAGTTGTGTTCATGCATTAAACGAACCTCATTTGCATGAAATTCATGTTGTCCCAAATAAGCATGAAGCTGATCAATGTTAGTCGTGTGCAAATCTCGAACCAGTTTGACATCAGTTACAAATTTGCTCCACTCAAAAGGGAGAGTATTCAAAAACTTTGTGTTCACTTGAAATTGTTCCAGTTTCATGTTGTAGATGTTCATGTCATTGAGTAGCAGTGAAAATCTCAAGTAGAATTCATGTAGTGTTTCCCCCTTCTTATAAGCAAACTTATCGAATTCTTATAAGCTTTACACTCCTTTCCTGTTTAGTCAATGAAGTTCCTTGCATGAGAAGTTGAATTCTTTCCCAAAGTTCCTTGGCGACTTTATGATTGCTAACCAATGCATAGACCTCAGGTGGTAGTCCTTGGAGAATGATATTTGTTGCCTTGATATCACAATCAGCTTGAATTGCTTCCGTAGCAGATAACTCAGAATATTTCTTTGGTCTTGTCACTCTATTTTCCTCAATTGAAGGCCAAATGAGTGGACCATTTTCAACGGATTCAAGAATCATTCTTCCATGTTGTCTATTCATCATGTATAGTTCCATTCTGCTTTTCCAAGAATCATACATATCCTTTTCCAACATAGGTGGACGATTGTCAGCACCCGAAAGAATCGCTTTGTCAGCAAGAGTCGTCATTGTGAAATATGTATGTTAAAAGATTACTTGTTTGATTGGACGGTGGTAGAAAGAAATTGTGTTTAATTAAGTTGTCTCTTAAGTGTTTTAATTCTTTAAACTTCGCGAGATTTTACAATTCTTGACAAAACTGGGAAAAATAAGTTAATGTTTCACGGGATTTTACAAGTCAAAGAGATAAACCGTATAATTTGAAATTTTGAGTTGTTCGGTTTGGGTTGTTCGACTTGGGTTGTTCGACTCAGGTTGTTCGACTTGAGTTGTTAGACTCAGGTTGTTCGACTTGGGTTGTTCGACTCAGGTTGTTCGACTTGAGTTGTTCGACTCAGGTTGTTCGACTTGGGTTGTTCGACTCGGGTTGTTCGACTTGAGTTGTTCGACTCAGGTTGTTCGACTTGGGTTGTTCGACTCAGGTTGTTCGACTTGAGTTGTTCGACTCAGGTTGTTCGACTTGGGTTGTTCGACTCAGGTTGTTCGACTTGAGTTTGGGTTTTCGGGACTTTCTCTAAGGGGGGGGGTGGTTCAACTTGGGTTGTTCGACTCAGGTTGTTCGACTTAAGCTGTTCGACTCAGGTTGTTCGACTTGGGTTGTTCGACTCAGGTTGTTCGACTCCAATAGACACGAGACTCAAAAAATTTTAAAACACAAAAAGACACTTTTTTGATGGTTGTTTTCCAAAAATTCTTGTACAACTAGTGTTACTCACCCTATTGGAACAAGAAAAATAGAAACTTTAAGGTTTTTAAGCCGAAAAATTTTAAATCAAGATTTTGTTATTTGTAAAGGTTTTGAACACAAAAGATGACCAAAAATGAAATATTTCTTGACTTAAAGCTTGTACACCTATATCCTAAAGATACTAGATCAAATTTAGAAGGGTTGTTTTTAGCAAAGCAATCTTTTCAAAACATTACCCCTCAAACTACAAATATAAATGATCTTTTAGTGTACCCAAATAGCTTTGAATCAACAAGAAAAAAAATAAAAGAAACGGAAATGATTTTTTGCATATAAACACGAACCAACAAATTATAAAACACAAAAACTTAAAAACACCATCCATGACTCTGATACTCAATTGAAGTAACAACATATATTAAGTAATGTCTAAAAACAAGAACTGAGAGAAAGTGGTGACGGAATGAGGTATTTTAGATTGGAAAGACAAGAACATAAAATGCATAACTATATATGAAAATACAACCAACCAACCACCTCTCAGCATGGAGAGTGTTGTATTTTATACTTTCAAATGGCTCGTGGCTTGGGCTCCTTGGCATGGATTAATCCATGGGCCTTTGCTAACTAACTATGTAAGTTTCCAAAAATTACTTAACGAGCTAACGATTGTTATCTATGGAAGCGACTGACACTTTTGTGTTCTTAACAGTTATCTATAGAATAATAATCCACAATTCCTTATTAAACATTATGGTTCGAATTCTACTTGAAATATCTATGACACAATCATATTGTTTATACAATCAAGCGCTTGTTGTATTGTTTTAAATAATGTTGTACCGAACATAAGTGAGCGAAATCTTAAGTATGTGCAAGGAACAACATATAATAATATGATTATTGGTTTCTATTGACCGCAAGGTAAGAAAGCTAATAATTCTACTAGGACATAAACACACAAGATGTTTGTTTCCCTATTACATTTAAGTGTCAAGATATATTATAAAGCTACTTCAGTACATTGACTACATGTTTTAGTCAATATAATTATGGTTCGATTATATAATCATAATTATGAAGTATGTAATTAACTTGAAATTACTATTGAACTCAAGAGTTTGTGTTCATAATTACTTTAGTTAGAATAATTATGTTTTTGTTAAGACATAATTATAAAGTCCTTGAATTTATCAATGACTCATAACATAAAGTAAGTAGTAATATTGTTATGTCATCTTGATTAACACATGAACAATAAGGTCCTTGAATTATTCAAAGACTCATAACGTTCTATTTTCTTGAAACACATGAACATAGAGTTATTGTACTATTCAAAGATATATACGTTATAGCATGCACTTGGTTTTAAAATACTTTGTATTCAATTTGGCTCGACCCAATTGGTGAGTATTTGATCCAAAGAGAATTAAGTTATCTAAGAAATTCTGATAGAGTCTCACAATTCTAATGCTTATAGAATACCATATTATTATGGTATGTCTAATGTGTTGAAACAAACTATATTCATATTGTTTGATTTCTGATAACTTTAATAGCTCTACCTCCAAAATCGATCAAGGTTAGAAATTTGCGTGTGTCATGGATACACCCAATATAGTTCTAACCTAGAAGGTATTCAAGATATTATCCTTTTATGGATTGGGATGAATCCCATTATGTCTTAATTAAAGTTCTGAAATTTGTTAATATCTTATGAAGCATATTATTAACAAACTAGAGATGAGAACTGTAAAATGTATTTTGTTGTCCCATTTAAGAACAATTTATTGTTGCTTAAATACTTAGTATTTAGAGAACTATCTCTACTTACACAAGTAAGTGGGAGCATTTATAAATCTTGAAGATATTCAAGAACAAAATACATAACCTTTTGAATTCACTTGCTGATGTCATACTAAGGTTAAACATGAAAATGTCAAACCAAAGTATAATGTAACTCTCATTTACAAATCCGCAAGGATGCCTCATCAATAGAGTGATATTTTAATATCAATGTTGAGGAATATAAGTTAGAGGGCCATATTAAACCTGCTAACTAATAAGATGAATTATCACATCTTGAATTTGATAAATATCTTAGAAATATGAATGATAAGATGTAGTCCTTAAAAGACAAATCAATGTTGTGAGCTTGATTGATCTTTTACCAAACAGTTAAACTGAAAGGTGAGAATGAGTTTCTTTTAAAGAAAGGCTCATAAGGACAAAATTGTATACATATTAATGCCTGACTGATGACAAGAGTTTTTAATCTTACTCAAGCAATTGACTATGATTAAATCTTTCTTTTCTACACGCATTAATTATATAAAGATAATTATTTGTCATACAGGTTTCCTTGAATCTGACATATGGCGAATTAAGGGTCATAACTCTTTTCTTAATGATTACCTTGCGAGGACGATGTGTAATCAAAAAGGGTTATGAGTCTATATTTGTAATATGACAATTAAGTTTTTAACTCTTTTCTTTGTGATTACCTTTTGCGAGGACGGTGTGTAATCAAAGGTTATGATTTTAAAATAATCTTTATAAAGTATACAAGATAATAGAATCCAAGTGTGGATTAGATAATGCATCTAGGAGCTGAGATCTTAAGTTTAATCACAATATGATTTTTGATTAAATTAAGATAACTTCTGAGTATACCTGACATCAAGTGGGAGCACTATGTTTTTCCTTAAAATTCATATGTTGTGCAACATATTGAGGTATCATTCCATCTAAGATAGATGTTAATCCTTGAGGTTGGAATGAAACTTCACTTGGGAATTTAGGAAATAAAGAAAACGACTTTGGAATAAATGTTTAATGAGATAAACATATGCGGTGATTAAGTCCAACACAATGCAATATATCATTGAAGCAAGTCTTAAATGATATATTTCACTTGAGATAATTTAATACATGGATGGATACCTTGTGTTTTTAACTAAGGATTCATCATGTATATCTTATATTGTGTATGAGACTGGTTGTTAATTTTGCACAAGAGCAAGATGAGCTGACAACAACAGCATCTAATTGAGAGTGTTTAGATGACTGATAGCAACAGTATCTAATTGAGAGTGATTTACATGACTGTTAAAACAAATGTTTACAAATTATACAAGGCATAGTGTTGTTTGAGTACACATGATGCTAGAGAATAATCAATCCTAGTTAAAGTAGGATTTCATATTTTATGATAAATCTACTAACTAGATATGCTCAGTTAAGAGCATTGTTGCATTACCCATTAAAGAATGAGAATACTTTACATTTTAAGAAACTGTAAAGATGACTGTTTGAGATAAGTATGTTGGTGACTTAAAATACCCCATTATAGGTACTGTCACATTTCCATACTATGATACTTGCAATAGTATGCAAATATACATACGACACTCATCATATCATTCAAATCCTTTGCAATATGTGAATTTGAAACAAGTATTCGGAAAGTGTACTCAGATAACTATTTAGATGTCTTGTAAAGAAAGAGTTGAGAATGTTGGAAACATTGGACTTCAACCTGCTAATTAGTTTCATGCATATATGTTTATAGTATTTGGATAATTGGAATTGTAAGACAATTTTTACTTTCTGATGAATAAAGATACATGGTATTTGTTATTCATACATATAATAATTGTTATCCTATATTTGCATGTTTAATTGTTAAATTAAGATAAATGTGAGTGTTGGTTGTATTATTTGAATATGTGGATTGTTCCCACCAAACTCATATGTTATTCACAAGGGTTGCATATGGGACACCCCAACTTTCGTACATTTACTTTTGGATCCTTGTCATGAGTAAGATATCGAAAATGGTTAAATAAGTCATCCTTAGACTTGAGATACAAACAAGTTCTGCATGTGTGGATATCACTTTTTAATTATAAGTCAAACGTTAACCTGAAAATGGTAGTTATAAAGGCTATTCTTGGAAGTGATGTGAAGCAGCATCCACAACACTTGTAGTCAACAAAGAATTTGTTCCTCCACTTGATATGTGCAGAATGATACCATGGCGCCTCTCCAGAATTAATCAGATAATTGTATGGCCGTACCCAAAGGGTAATCCAAGATGATTCTTGATTACATTTGGTATATCTGAATTAACTTCTCTAACAAGAAACTAAATAGTTAAACTATATGGAATGAGTTATGATTCATATACATAGTTTAACGGTATCTGTAACAAAGAGATGATAATGGCAAGTAATACATTACCATTAAAGCTGGGATTGTTCTTGAAACTTTATCTCAAGTATTTCTAATTTATGCCAATGCGAGTGTTGCTAGACGTTTCCATTGCTGGTATAAATGTAGTATACTACTCCAACTCTCAAGTTGGAGCTGTTGGAATATGTGAGTCGGATACGCATGTTATACGACCGGAAATACGGGAGCCTATTGGGGGCACACACGTAAGACACGTAGAGTACGTTTATTAAATACTTAATATATACTCCATCCGTCCCATATTAAGTGTTCAGTTTGACTTTTTGAGGTCTTTTTTCATCAACTTTGACCGTAAATATTTGTGTTTGTATTATATAATACTTGATGAAAATTATACCAATGAATAATACATTCAAAACTCTATCAATTCATATATTTTGCATCAAGTGTCATATAACATAAAAAGAAATAATTAAAATCAAAGATAAAGAAAAAAGACTTGAAAAAGTCAAACTAGACACTTAATGTGAGACGGAGGTAGTATTTATTTATTATTAAGGATTTAATATGCTTCACATTGATAATTTAAATAACCGTTAGTTACCGTTATATTTTATAACTAACTTAACGACTATTTAAATATGAACCGAATGGACTAAAATTGATTAAACCCGAACCTTATGGGGGTCCTATTGTGACCGGACCTATAAGTTCTAGAAAGGAGTTTTGGAATCAATTTAGAAGATAAGGGATGAGAGTTGTATTGTGATAAAGATTATGAGAATATTTTATTTTATCTACAACTAAGGTTAGAGGGCAATATAAATACCCCATCTCCTCCTCATTAATTTAATTCACACAATACTCACGACATACAATTAAAAACCACAAAAGAAAAGTTACGTTGATTATTCTCTGGGTCAAACTATTTGGGCTGAATATTTAAATCCATAGGGAAAACAAGAATATTAATTCTTGTTTAGGTTTTTGTCGTTTCCTTCCCTTTTGATATAGCCATTCGAATTGGTTCAACTCACTCGTGTTATTGGTCCCTTTACTAAATGACGTTATCTTTCTTTCAAGGGTAAACACCATTTATTAGCAATCTACTTTCTCATTTGTATCGTAATGAACAACTTATTTTTTTTCATACTCATTACACCCACGTACATTCAAATTTTGTTCGTTATTACCAATATGACCATAAACTGACTATATTACCCTTGTCTTTTTTAACATATTTACAATCATAATTTTTTTAAATCTTAATTTTCTAAAAAGTACCTTAACAACAAAAAATGATTTTTTTAAAAAGTAATTTTTTTTAATCATAATTTTTTTTAAAGTATGGATTTTTTTAAAAATTATGTTTTTAAAAATTTTGTACTTTAAAAAATTTAATTTTTTAAAAATTTCGTACTTTTATAAGTAATTATTTTTTTTCTAAATTTCGTACTTTATAAAGTCTTAATTTCTTTTTAAATAAATTTAATTTTTTTCGTACTTATTAAATTTAACAAAAAAATTTTTTTTTTGAAAGTTAAGAAAAAATAAAAAAGTTAAAACTTTTGTACTTTTTACTTCGAATATTTTTTACTCTTTTATTTTTTTTCTTAACTTTTAAAAAAATCTTATTTTTTCGTAGAAAAAAATTAACTTTTTTTTGAAAAAAAATTAAAATTTTAAAAAGTACAAAAAAAATTAAATTTTTTTAAATTTTTTACTAAAAATAACGTAAAAAAATATTTTTTGTTAAAGTGTTTTTAAAAAAATTAAGACTTAAAAAAATTATGATTGTAAATATCTTAAAGAAGACGAGTAATATAGTCATTTTATGGTTATATTGGTGATATCGAACAAAATTTGAATGTACGCGAGTGTAATGAGTACGAAAAAAAGTAAGTTGTTCATTACGGTACAAATGAGAAAGTAAGTTGGTAATAAATGGCATTGACCCTTCCTTTCAACTTGTTTTACATTTTTGGTACCTGTTCTAAAACTTTCTATTATCTTGTGGTCATGTGACCTACATATAGTGTCGAATGTAACGTTTTTAGAATTGACTCGACTAGGAATGTCAACGGGATGAAATCAAACAAACCAATTCGGGTATAATATTCACTCTTGTGGTTGAGAAGAAACGTGTAAGGCTGGGGTATAATAGTCATTTTATCCCCATCTCCAACTCGGTAACTCAACACCACGTCAGTTTTTCAACACTGTCTAACTCATCATCTAACAGTTGTTGTAGTGCACTAGTGTTGACCACCTAACTAAACAAAAAAAACTGCTGACTTTTTTTTTTGAACGGCAACTTTATTAAAAGAAAATTAGCAAGGAGCTAGAATTACAAAAGAATTAAAAAAGGGTGTTGAATCCAACTATCCCAACTAATAGAGTTTTTATCCCTAGCAATATACCAAGAAAAAGAACGCCTAACTATGTCT